>JAVSCE010016053.1:0-27875 GCA_032199065.1 Smutsia gigantea
CTCCAGAGCCACACTGCCCATTAGAGAAATCCTGCTTTGGGCCATGGTCCCACCGCCTTGCCCGGTCGTTGGCTGGGGTCTGTGCCAAGGCTGGGCCTGAAGGAGCTGTTGGCTGGAGGCTGCTGGTCAACCTCACTGCTCACAGCATTGTTTCAAACTAGCTCAGATCTGACTCTCTTTCACAGAAAAGGTGTAAGACGCTTAAAACAAAAGAAAGCAAACCAGAAACATCAGCATTTAAGGCCCATCCTACTTGTTTTTAGGGAATTATATATTTTTTATTTTATTTGTTTTGTTTGAGGCCTTCCTGCCTGAAAAGCAGCATCCATCTCTGCCATGTGTATAAAGCACACAGATCTTGGGTTACTAGCTCCAAGCCACCCCCTACACCACCTTTTGTTTAAATCTTGTCAGAAATCTTTGTTCATTGCACACCTTCTACAAAATAAGGCCTCCTACCTACAGGACATAGAAAGAGGTTGTTGTCAGTTCTCCATCTGGACCCCTGAGGGCACAGCCAGAATATAGACTCACTGATGGCCGACCCAGCCCGACCTGTGATCAGCCTGAGCAGTCTCACCTCAAGCACCTGGCACTCACTCTTCAGCAGGATTCTCAAGGCATCCTGACTCCTTGACACCACCCTCCTGTGTGTCTGGTTTATGCCCATATGGCATTTATCCCAGTAACACTGCTGCTAGAGAAAGATGAAGCATTTAATCTGGGACAAAAGGGCTGAGGTATAGATGTCCTTGAGTGCATGAAGAAACAAAGCCAAAGCCATCAGCATGCCCCTCGCAGATTTTTAAACAGAGACTTCCTACTCTTTTGCTCCAAGACCTTTAGGTTGTCCACTGGACTAAAAAGCCTTAATAAAGACTGGGCAAGGAGAAGGCTCTTCTAGGTGGGTCTTGGATTTGTGCTTAAAGTTTTAATAATAGTCACCACCCATATTAGATTTTCTGTTATATAACATGTGCCTTTGAGGAAAATAGTCATTCCATATCTCTAAATGAATATATATGCAAAGGATTCAGAATACCAGTGAGAGGGGAAGCTTAATGTGTAAAACCTACTGAATGATCACAGGTGATTGGAAAAATATTGAATAAGCAAGAGTGAAAAATCAGTTCCCCAAGCACTCTTGGCCATTTTAGGACAACCAGCTCAAAGCTGGAACTATGTTTTTTTGTACAGTCAGCATTTACATGTCTGGTCAGTGAAAAATTTGTAGTAGTTAAAAAATTTGCATTGATTTACAGAGAGTTTTTTTTTCTGCTACATTCAAGTGAATCCTTTTTTTTATCAAATTTCACTTTAAATATTTTGAATAGTAGACTTAGTTTTTGCCTCAGGGAATTTTTCTTGCCACCCATATCAAACAGAGCAGGTTTTTACCTTGCTCTCAAGGCCTTTTAAATCATTTACTTACTGCAAATTTTTTGTCAGGAGGGTTCTGTATATCCTCTTCCCCTCCCTGCAAGGACCCTCACTGGCCGTCAGTGCAGTTTTCCAGGACACAGTCTGCTTTTCCCTTGTGAAAGTGCATGCCGCCTGTTGGTCACCTCATTCGGTTTTGCTGGAAAACGCCCTGGCTTATGCTGTGCAGCAGTGCGTCAGAGAGGAAAGGGGAAGGACTCACGCCTAGCAAAGTCTGAGAAAGTTTCTTTAAATACTTCATGCATACCTGTGAAAAACAGAGTGGAGCCTATCTGTGGCAAATGTTCAAAACCAGAGAAACAAAAAAAGACTAGTGGAAAACCAACTGCATTTAAATGTGGAGGCAACAGCTTTGTTTGGAGTTTTAATCCCATGCTGGTGGATGCTAATTCTGTAACATTATACAGCTGCCTTTTTTTTTTGGTACAAAGGTAGAAAGGGGGGTTTTCTTTTGTGCTGTTCAGTGCAAAGTGATTCCAATCAGAAAGGACCAAGGTTTCAGCTCCAACTAGCTGACATTTCCATCTGAATCTACTTTTTTTTTTAAGGGGGAAAAAAAAGGTCTAGTTTTTCAGGAAAAGAACTCTCTACGCAATCCTGAAACCGATCTTTAGATTTACTTTTCCTTAATCAATAGAAAAAAACTTGATGGCAACACAACACTTATCTGACTCTAGCACAGGACTAACTGAATTTTTCGTTTTAAGAGAAGGGGATTCAGACATCATTTCGGGAATCAGAAATAGTTGGCAGCAAGTGGGGGCGAACTGACATGAATCCTTGTTTGACTTAACTTTTTCCTGGTTTACCAAGATTTGGCTTAATATTTGTGACTCAATTCCTCCAGTCTCTACAGAACAGGTTAGTGACATTCTTCATAAATACCAGTATCTAAATGAATCCTCCTTCCTGCTCTCCGAACTGTTTCCCTAAGGGTTCCAGTCTTAACCTCGCAGGGCATCTGCCTCTGCTAAAGCTGTGTGTGATCTCTGCTAGCGTCTCGGTACCGTGTTCAGCAGAACTGGCTACTCTCTATCATATGCTTGAGGTTTCACTGTGTATGCCTGACAGCTGAAGATGAACAGTAACATGCTCACAAGGTAAATCCACTGGTTTTCCATGAAAGTTGGGCTGAAGAATTGTGATAGCTTCAAATAATAAGAGGAGGGGTTTTCTTTTTAAGAACGCTGCCAGGAGCAAACCTCCCGGCCTCCGCGCACTCTCAGGCAGGCGTCTGTAGAACTCGGATCTTGCCTATGTGTTTTGCGGAGCTTTGCGGAGCGGCACAGGCTGTCTATGCTCCTGGCGGAGGGTAATGCCACCAGTTCAACTAACTGACCGTAACTAAAATGAAAACAGGTTCACGTTTGTGATGTTCCTTCTTTAATTAATTTGCTGGAACTAATTACTTGCCTGGTACCGGATTCTATGTTTATTGTGGTTCCAAGGAGCACTCCTGGCACGCTTCCCTTTGGTTACCAACCTCTCATGCATTTCACTACGTAAAGTCAGTGGACAGTATTATACCCACGAATCCGGTCAGTACGTCAGAATGATGGACTGGCTCCATACCATAGAGAAGGTGATGGCAAACTCTAAATCCTCCTACCTGTAGAAACACTTTACATTTTAATCAACTTTTACTTGATCCTGATGGATAGCTGCTGTGAGAGCCAGATCTCACAAAGGATGGAGGTCCTATGTGGAGACACGACGTGGGACCTGCATCTTGAGGGTTGGATCCCATTTTTTTCGGGGCTTTAGTTACTGCAGAGTAGATGCCCTGTCTTTATCGAGTTTATATAATTTTCTATAATTTTCTGACAATTTGAATGGTCTCTTTACACTTCCAAACTGCCTTCTCACAGGGGAGTCTAATTTGTTCATGAAGGTTGAATTTAGGAGGACCTGCTGGCATTTGGGGAATTTCAGCCTGACTCAGAGCTGTTGTTTTTATGTGAATTTGGTCTATGATGGTTGTGATGTGTTTTGGGATTTGCCACCAGACACACCTGGTGTTCTTTTACTCTGGCAAGCTGGGGATTTTTTTTTCTTTTTCTTTTTAAAATTCCAGGATGAATTATTCATCATTACTTAGAATTTGGGTCTCTTTCATCTTCGCACTTGTACGGCACCAAGGTGAGTACTACAGAATTCCATAAAGCTCTTGATTACTACGCTCTTGAATTTATAAAGAGACATTTGTGTGGGAACTGTAATTGTCAGGGCAGGTGTACATATGTTTACAGATACAGCAAGAAAAATGTAAATCAAATTCTGTTGTCAAGGGCAAAATACATTAACTCTGAATGATGTTCACTTACATTCCTACTTTTTCTTATTGAACTTCGAACACGATTTGTATATACCAGGTTGCCCCATGTGAATGAAGTAGGTCTTTATGATAATACAAATCATTTTCATTAAGAGTAGATAGGGTAGGTGTGTGTGCACCCCATGACTGATTCCAGTTGAGGCATTTAACCTGTGGCACATATTTTTAAAAATATGTTTGTTTAACCCAAGTCAGGGCATTGCAATGGCATTAATGTCAGTGACTTGTGACCTTGTACAAGGGCCAATGATCTAAAACTACAAGGGAAATAAGAAAATTATTTCCCTCAGTGATTCCTTCTTTTTCTCTGGGTAGCGTTGGCCAGGGTAAGTGAAAAGCCACACACATTTATTTCTCTCTACTATTTTTGGATTTTAGACAAGGTGAGAAAATCTAGACAGATTTGGCTATAATTTGAAAGCACCTTTCTCAGTTTTATTTGTTCAGTTCAGCTGGCACATGATTACAAGTCTGAATGAACAAACCTATAAGACATGTGTAGCCCTAACATTTTTCTAGGTTTGGGTAAATTTAAACAGTGGTAGCATGCAAACTATAGTGTGAAACTCCACACTAATGAGAGGGTCCCACTCACTAACCTCCTACGCTACTCTAAGGAAGTATGTTTTATTTGGTGAAAACAGAAAGCTCTGGAAACATATTTATTGTGAAATTCCCAGCCTTAAGCCTGCATGGGTTGGCTTTCTTTTATTAATTCTGATGCAATCGATAGACTGTGATGTGTATAAGTTACATTTTTATAATAGTAATGTTTTCTAAGGTAGAAACTATTATAGTTTAAGGCTGCTCCCCTTTATTAAGCACCACCTTTTTTTCATTCAACAAGTATTTATTAAGCATTTCCAATATTATATATCTTGATTATTTGTATTCTTAAAACTGAAACATTTTAGCTGTCCATTCTTTCCGGTTTAAAGTCGTGAACTAGCTAGGATCACTCATGAAGAGAAGACTCTCATAGATTGGCCTCGCCTTTGGAGCAGAGAAGGAAGTGAGGGACAGTCTGCGTGATCACAGTTTCTGTCTCCTCCACAAGGGGTGGAGATTTTCCATTTCCTAGAGGATTGGCCAGCACTGTGTATCAATTAATCTTTCTATTAAAATAATGACAGTTTGCTGTAAATTTGAACCCTCATTCCCATTTGGGCATCGCTCCTAAAAAGTTCCCTATGAAGGATACATCCATGACATGCTTGAATTTATTATTATTAATTTGAGAAAGTTCATCACCCTTCAACATTAGTAAGTACCTGTGCTAATGCTATGATAGGATTATAAAGAGATTTTTTAAAATTCCTACCTTCTAGGGATGTGTGAATTTGTTACTTCTGTGTAAATGCAAATGTAAGAGACCCTTTTTTGCATGCTGGTTGTGCCATTAAATAAAGCACACGGCTGGGTGCTGCTGTGATGGCATTAGCTACAGCACTCCTGAAGGTTCTGATTTGTTTGGCTTCCCAGAGATTTCCGAGGCTGGGGGATCAAGGTTTACACGCTAATGCCCGGGCTAAGTTTTCCCTGCTCTCCTCCGATGTTAGCCCTTGGAAACAGATTAGCCCTCTGTCCAGGCAGATCTCCTCCTGTTCCCTATTTCAGGTGGAGAGAAGCTGGCCCATGGCCAGGTACTGCTGTGTTCCTTCTGGTCACTCTGTATTCTCTTACATGCGCTGCTGTCGGCTCACTGAAAGGCGCCCAAAGGAGCAGCAGAGTCCTTTGCCAGTTGCTCACTAGCCTATCAGCTCCATCAGCACAGAGCAGGGATTTTCCCAAGGAGAGGGCCCTGACCTGGGGATGGGGTGTTTGCATCAGGTTGTGGCAAGTGGGCAACTTGAGAACTGTGGCCAGAAGCCCCAGTGGATTTGCCACTGCCCCAAACGTAACAATTTTTTGAAAAAGGAAGAAAAGATGACGTCCTATTTTATTTTCTTCCAAGAGAAGACAGGACAGAGGCAGAGCAAAGTTACATGCCAAATGTAGATTATTTCACAGATGCCGTTGGACCTAGCCATCAGGAATGTAGACCCTGGGGAGATGGTCTGATTCCTCTCACTGACATGGGCCGCCCCTTGCAAGAGTTTGGATGAGAACTTCAGAGAAACAGCCCAGGCTGTCAGGAGAGGTGGCGACACGCCTACAGGAGGATAGCTGCGTGTTTCTGTGATGGCCCTCCCCTTAGGCCAGGGTGATGGGTGAGAGCCCTGAGCCTCCTCTGCAAGGAGTTCTCAGGAGCCTGACCCCCCCAGCCCCATGTCTGTCTTCTGCGGACAGAAGCCGGGCAGGGAGCCTTCTCATGGGCGTGCAGGTGAACAGAGGACATTCGTGTCCTCCCCTGCTGGGCGGCAAGAGGGAGGGGACTCCTTCCAGGAAAGGCACAAGGGTAGAGTCCTTAACACAGAACAGAGCTTCATAGCCTCATGCCACCCTCTCTACACCTTGCCTTCTGATCAAGGATCGAGCCATCGTAAGCCATGGCAGACCCAGCAGCCACCTCTCAGTGCTCTGAGCACCCAAGGCAGGGAGGATTTCACAACCTTCCTGCCAGTTTTCACCATTGCTCTCTCCAAAATGTATGGAAGCATAGAAATGAAGCATTAAGTGCTTGTCCTCAGGAAAAACGGTAGCACTCCTGCTCTCCCCTTTCCAGAGGCAGGAGACAATGTATGGCGCACAGCTTAGATTTAGAATAAATGAAGAGGCAGTCTGACTTGCATTTAATTTGTAAGACTTACTGAAAGAAGCTGGTTTTAGTGGGTGGCTGGGAATTCGTTTGCCAAATGGAAGAGGGATCTGCCATCTGTCTAACAACTGTCTCTCTTGACAGTTCAGCCCAGCGAGCTCATGTACCCATTCTGGCAGAATGACACCAAGACTCCTAAAGTAGATGATGGAAGCTCATCTGAGATTAAGTTGGCCATCCCCATTTTCTTCTTTGGCATTCCTTACCGCACTGTCTATGTAAGTGGAGGGGCAGCCCGGCTGTGATTCTGCGGCTCTCCCCTTTGTTTGTCATTAAGGAAAACATTTTAAATACCTTCTTCCCGGGCTCTGGGAATGGAGGATTTATTGACAACCCAAATGACAAGTTCCTAGACTTCATGAGCTGATAGGTTTTATGATTAAGAAAGTCAGAGGTATATTTAATGGCTAATGTTCATAGCAGAGGAGTATACAGGGCAATAAATTGCTTTTGTGGGTGATTAAACACAGAAGTGAAGCAGAAGCCCCAATGCCATGAATGTTATTTCTGCTACTCGACAAGATAAAAAGATACCATGAACCACAATAGGAACAATATCAGTTTTCTTTCCCTTCTGGGGGTGCGAAAAGTTTAGGCATCTGCTGCTCTTAGGCTTCCTACCACTTTGGAGCAGAGTCAGAACATAGCAGACGGGTAATCAAGCCGTCTGAGAGCTGTTTGCACAACTGGCCGCCCTCATTGGGTCTGAGCTATGCCATAAGGTCCCATTATCAAACCTGCATGAAGAAATGGTACCGTTTGCTGTCAGAACTCTCCTGGCCACCTGTATTCTCAGGTTTTTTTTTTTTTTTTTTTTGGATCATTGGATTTGCTGCTGGTGAGACTGTGGCTCACTGAGCAGGAAGTTCAGAGAAACTGGGATTGTTTCTATCTTTGGTCTTAAAGGATTGAACGAGCATGTGTAGATTGAATGAGATGCATCACATCCTATTCTATTCTGTCCTGGCCTAAGGAATGAACTCCACCTCTGGCTGTCTCTGCAGCTGGGGCCTCTGTCTTCCCCAAATTCTGTTTTATAGCTCAGGGCTGACACCAGCTAGAAAACAGTTCCCTCTTCCATTACCTACCAGTGGTCCTTGAACCAGCATCACCTGGGCTTTTGTTAGAAGTGTCACTTCTTAGGCCCCACCCCAGACTGACTAAATCAGAAATTCTGGGAGGAGAGCCCAGTATTCTGTGTTTCACTGAGCCTTCCAGGTGATCTGACGCCCACAAAAGTTTGAGAACCTGTGATCATAACCACAGAATATCATCAAAACACCTCTAAGTTGTTACCAGCTTCCTCTGCTAGTCTGTATTTCTCGGTTACACCTATTATTCCTTAACAAACACATTGTTCTGGCATCCTGAAATGCCTTTTGCACTCTATTCGTGGAAGAGCCTCCTTGGTCTGTAAGAGCTGATTGTAAGTTTCAGAATGCATCCACCTGATCTTGGAGACGAGAGGCATAAGGACCTCCATTCTGGAAGCATAGTTTCCAGACCTCCAGAACACGTGGATTAAGTTCTTTCTCCTCCACTGCACTATGTGAGCTGGAGTCTGAATAATTCTTGCCCTTGCACAGGAGGGTCCTTAATTTGGGGCAGACATCTTTGAGGGCAAATTGTTCCCTAAGTTTCCAGCACTTTGAGTACTGCGGTCTTGTCCAAGCCTCCGGCTTGTTCGCTATTACTTGCAGACAATAGAGTCTTACCGTCCTTGTAGTTGCTTCCTCATCTTCCATTCTGCACCCTATACCCTTGCTTCCAAAATAGGTCGAGGTACCCTTGGCCCAGGTACCAATGACTTACCTGTGGGATCTGGGTCACCGGTAATGTCCATACTAGTACTGAGTAATATGAACATAACAAACAATTGGAATGCATAGGGAAATGGCCTCCAGATTGTCTGTATCCTGAAATTGCAAGTATGCCCATCACAGGCATTTCTGCTATTGAAGCTATAACAAGCCACAGGGTTAAATCAGTTTTATCTACCAATGCAAAGAGCTGCAGATGTGGACAAATGTTGAATTGTTTACAGGCCCTCTGTCCCTGATGTATACATATTGGCCTGCGATTTGCAGTTAAGTTTTAGTAACTTAATAAGTTGACTAAACTATTTACAAATCATGAAGAAATCAATTTACATATTCAGTGTTAAGTATTCATGTCTCCATTTTTATGCAGCGATTATACAAAGATGACATCAAACAACAAAAGCTCTCATGAAATTGGGCATCTGTAGGTTGTAACCTTGTCCTTGTGGGTCCAGAGTAGCTGTGACATCAATAGAATGTCTGTCCAGAGCAAGATACTGTTCACCCTGAGATCTGGCTTTGATGATGGAGCATTTGATTTCTCTTTTTCTGACACCTCTCTTATCAGATAATAGGCATTAAAATCTAACACAGAGCCCTCAATTTTTTCATTTACCATTCTCTTCCATGTTTTTTGTTTTATTTTTTCCTGTCTATTTTGCATCTGTGATTCTAGATCGTCTTTATTGCCTACGTTACTCCCTGGCCCAACATGCACCCATACACGCACACACGTGCATGTGTGCACACACATGCCAGTAGCATTTGATAAATGTAGATAGACATAGGATAGAGAACATGAAAATGAGAATGATTATTAATAAGAAATGAGGCTGACTACAAATTGAAAGTGAAAGAAAACCAATGAGTTTGTCTGGAAGGAAACGAACCTCCTCATTGAGCAGTGGAAGCTGGTGTTCGGGGGTTCTGATTGAGTAGTTTAAAACTTGTTTTCACTGATACGATTAGGCGAATGTCTGTCTTGGTTTGTGACTCTGAAGTCGTCATGGTTTCAGATCCGCTGTGCAAAACCTCTCCTATTTTTGTAGGTCAATAACAATGGAGTTGTCTCCTTCAATGTACTAGTGAGCCAGTTCACACCCGAATCCTTTCCCCTGACGGATGGGAGGGCCTTCATCGCCCCGTTTTGGGCAGATGTGCACAATGGAATTCGAGGCGAGATCTATTACAGAGAGACCACGGACCCTGTCATCTTGAAGAGAGCCACCAAGGACGTCAGGAAGTACTTCCAGGACATGGCGACCTTCTCTGCCACCTGGGTTTTCATTGTGACATGGGAGGAAGTCACCTTTTATGGAGGGAGTAGCACCACACCTGTAATCATCCAAACTTTCCGTTTTCTGCTTCGCAGCCTGACAGCTAACTCTCGTCCATCCTCACTGTGATGGAGTCTAATTGCTAGAGCTGAGGAACGTTGGTTTCTTGAGTCAAACTCATAAGGGTTGCCACCCACTGTTCAGGAAACAGAGGGAGCTCTCACACCTAACCAGTCCAGTCAGAAGATGTGTCATCCCTTTCACTAATCATCATGAATGCCTAAAAAGAGCCCCACCACAGTTTTCTAGCTGCAGGTAGCATTCCTACGTTGTGGGACAGTGATTGGAGCATATAGGCCTCATCCAGTCTACACGATTAGGGACCCATCTAGGCACTCAAAGGTTCTTTTTTCTTGCCAGAGGCACACAAGCCTTTCCATCAGCTAATTTCCTTTTTCTTTTTTTCCATAAAACCTGGTAGGAAGAGAAAAATAGGGTGCTGGGTTTGGGCACGAATGACCTGGCTCATTTTATTATGTTATGGCCTTTTCTTTATTGTGACCAGGGCTAGAATTATGCATATTTGATGCTAATTGGAGTGGGCAGTTAAAGCGTTTCATGAATAAAGTTTCAACATCTGCTCTGAAATCCCAAATGAGCAATCAAATAACAGGCAGATAAGAAAGATTATCACTGGCATTATCATAGAGATAATCAACTTTCTCCATAAAGGGACAGAACCCAGTTTTCACGAAAGCCTGCAGCTCGTTTGGGTGAGTTTGGCAGTGGAGATGTCTGAAGTAGCAGGCGCATCTTCAACTGTATAATTTCCAGTAAGCAAAGACACTCAAATATCTGTCCTCCACTTTCTTAGGTTTATTTCCTGTCCCATCTGTTCTCCAATTTCCTTGGCAATGAGTCCGTTGTTTAAGATGGAACAGAAGCTACCGAGTTAGAGACAGAGGTGGTAAAAGCATTGGGCTTGCATTTCTAACCTGCTATGCCACGAGCACGCTGTGTGACAGCACCTTCTGACCAGGGCATTGAAATGCACTTCGTCATTAAGAGGTTCTGGAGAACGGAAGGATGCAAGCTTAAATACTGGATGCCCTGGCTAGAAATAACCTCTAAAGAAACAGACATTTCCCTCTGTCATGTTATGGATTGGTAACGACTCCTCAGGTGATGTTTTATGTCCTTTAAGCCTCATACCTTAGAGTGCTAGAATGCAGGATGCTAGCGATCGATAAATGTTAGTGTCAGTGGGGGAAAAAAAGAGAAGAAATGTCCATCAAACGCTGACCACCGTTTTTTCAAAAAAAACTTCCATTGGCAATAAAAATGGCAAGATAATTTAGATACTTTCTGGTTTGTACTTTGGAGTACATTTCTGGCCTAGGTGAGAACTCTTTCAATGAGGATGAATGAGGCAACATCCAAGTACTTTGAGCTCCTTGGAGGAAAAAGTGATAAAGTCCTCCAGAGCTGCAGAAACGTCCATCCATCCCGATCTTTGAAACTGGCCCCCTCTTCTGCCTCCCATTATCCTAGGTTCCCCCTTCTCTGTGGGAACACGTGTTATCAGGCCAAATAAACTGTGGGTGGGGGAAGCCTTTAAGAGGTGGAGGGTTCATGGAAGCCTAATAGAAAAGGAAAGGAAAGGGAAGGGACAAGTTGAAGGAAGGAGAACTGGGATTTACTGAGGGCTGCTATAAGCCCAGCCCTGCGATAGGCTATTTTTGCATATCACTTAAGCCTCCGTGGAGTGTTTTACCATAAGCACCCTCTCCGTGTTAAAAGTGAGGAAACAGGTCAGAGAGGTTAAGTAACTTGCCCAAGTGGCAAGAAAAGAGATTTGAACCTGAAGGGAGGCCGAGCAGGGTTCAGTCTCAAGTCTCCCGAACTCTTCCCTCACCCGCCACCTCCAGGTACCACTGGAAGTCCTCTGAAAGGACTTTTCCAGAAGAAAACCTGGTTTTATAAAAACAGATCCAGAGGAGTCTTAACCCTGTTGGTGAAGAGACCCGTATGTGCAGGGGTGTGTGAGAGATGCAGGAACCTGCAGGGGGAGCAGCCGGCCCCTGGAGTGCAGTCTAGGTGGCTGGTTGGTTTTGAGGGGACTGCTGGGAGCAGAAATGAGGTGCTCTCAGACCTGCTTGGACCAGAGATATTTCCAACTTCACTTTGGGACAAGAATTCCCTTCCCGAAGGAGAATCCTGGTCTGAAGGAGGTTTAGCGTCAGACCTGGTGTGACCTTGACTTTATACCTGTCTCTTGAACCTGTCCCCGTGGGGATCCTAGAGACTCTGGAGCTGACTTCTCACTCATCTCTGTGTCCCACTCCCCTCTGTGGTTGAGCTCAGCCAGAGAAGGGACGCCTGTTCCAGGGTGACTCTGTCGTAAACAGCATCAGCTGTGGCAAGCCCAGAGCTTGAGAGGAAAGTTCTCATTTACGAAAAGGGCTTTTCTTTACTTACATCTCGTCTGCATCCCTGGGACTGTCTAGGATGAGAGATGTGGGGCCTCCAACATCCTCTACTCCAGTCTGATTACACAGGATAAGGATTTGGGCCTTTCCCTGAATGTGACAGGATGGTAACCAGGATGGTATCATGCCGCTGTGAACAGTGCTAGGTTTGAATGGAAAAAGGTCAAAACACCCTCTCCTTGTCATGGTATTTTTATTTGAATTTCCTGAAAACACATATCAAGGGGCAGGGATTAGCAAAGAGAAATAGTAAAGGACAGAGCTTGCCACAGCTTGTTTCTGGAAACGGTTCAGAAGGCTTGTTTGAATGTATTTAACATCTCTGTCCTAACAAGTTTCAAATGAAGACAGTGTGTAAGGACAGTGCACTAAGAGACAGACCCAGAGCTCTGGCTTGATTCCCATTTTCTATTGCTGGGCCATTGTGAAATTTCCAGCAATTCATTTCCTTTAGCCCCAGTTTTTTAAGTTAAAAGGTGGGAATGGGCCGAAAAATTGCCTGTCATAGCATTGGTCTGATGTACCGATGAGTGTTGAGAATTTTGCAGATACAAAGGATGCATAAATGCTCAATTAGAGGAGCAATTTCCCCTTACCAAGTGCTTAAAAAAAATCACTTTTCAGCTTCCATTGTAAAAGCAGGGGTGGGGAGGACAGCTCACCAACATTAGTGTTTTCCAGAAATCGAGAGAGAACAGTCCACACCGCTGACTAGTGTTGGCTTGCTCTTCTCCCTGTGCCCCACGCCCCACCCAGCCTGCCCAGGACCAGGTGCTTGCTGCCCTTCTTGCCTTGCCTGTTTCCTGTAGTTGATTCTCATGCTGCCATCTATGGGTGCTCACGGTCATGACAAGCTGAGCCGGGTTTCTGAATTGCTGTCTGCTAGTCAGAGCTGGAAGAGGGGTTCTGAGTCAGCCTCTAGGTTATCCCCAATTTCTCTTTTAGATGCATAGTCCCATGTGTCTTTCTTTCCCCAGTGGAGGCAAGAAAAAGCTCAGAGAGGAAGCAGAGCATGAGGGCAGCTCTGAGCTGCCTGGGGGTGGGGAGGGTGCAGGGCCAAGGAGCTGCAGCTGGAGATGGAGCTCCTGGGGAGTGCGAGTTCTGAGGCCGTGCTTTCCCACCCTGCAGGTGAACACTTTCCAGGCTGTCCTGGTGTCTGATGGCTCCTATACATTCACGCTCTTCAATTACTATGAAATCAACTGGACCACTGGGACAGCAAGTGGTGGCGACCCCCTGACTGGTCTTGGGGGAGTGATGGCACAGGTGGGTGGTCTTCCATTTCATCCTCCTTCCTGTTTCTGAAGCACTGAACTCTCTGCTTATGTGGCTTAGCATCCTGGAGGGAATCCATTCAACAGCTTTTAACTAGAGTAAGTACACTTGATTTTGCAGGTGGACTGAAAGGCTACTCTCACCCATCTTTGAGGTCTCTATCTGGGTATGGCATGAACTAGGCAGCCCTTTCCCACCTAGAATGGTGGCCCCAGGGACTCCAGGAAAAGGGGTCTCTTCATTTCAGGTGTGCTAGATTCTAAAAATAAGGGGAAGTTATCAAACGGTGGTGATGTTTGTGCTCAAGATTCTTGTCTTCCTTTTGTGCACTAGGCAGGATTTAACGGTGGAAACCTCACCAATTTCTTCAGCCTCCCTGGTTCAAGAACTCCTGATATTGTGAATATCCAAGAGACCACGAATGTCAATGTTCCAGGCCGCTGGGCATTTAAAGTCGACGGCAAGGAAATTGACCCAGCCAATGGCTGCACCTCCAGAGGTAAAGGCTTTTCCTCTTCTCTATGGCAGAGCCACGTGTGCTTCGTTTAGATCGACAGGTATGCTTTTAAGCTATAGGGGCGGACTCATTCCTGATGCCTTACTCTTTTGACATCTCTCAGCTGGGTACTCAAGATCAATATAATTTTAGCATGCACCTTCATCACACCAGGAGCTGAAACCCTGCATTTGCTGCACCGTGGGTTTTCTAAGTCTTTGCCTGGAGTGTGAACACAGCTCCGTCTTTGGAACAACTCCAGAGTGGACAGGGATCTTGAGTGATATCTCAGCCAGAGGGACAGAAGGGAGCCCTCCTGTTTAACATTCTTTTTGCTGCTGTTGCCATTTTCCCCTTTCCATTTTTCTTCTCGTCTTTACTCCGGCGCTGCCACCTGCACTTTGTATCTCCATGGCAGTGAGGGAACTTGGAGCACTGCCAGTCTCTACGAGAGTAAATCAGGACTTTCCAGTGAGATTAGAAAGACAGGAAAAAAAAAAAGTGTCCTCATCTTTAGGGTAGCCTCTTCTAAAATCCTCCCAGCAGCAGCAAAACACACAGGAATTGGGGGAGAATCTCAGCTGGCTTTAGGTCTGTGTGAACAAGCTGAGTTGAACCTCGGTGGGTTTCCTCCAACGTCTGGGGCCTTCTCTGAACTATGAAAACCTCTTTGGATCTGCAAAACAGCTCAGGGCTCTTGCGGAAACACCCTGGTTTACAGGCTCCTGCTCCTTATGTGTCTAAAAGTACTCAGAAAACAGAATGTCTGTTGATATGTCTGCTTCTAGGAATGGAGGCTATAGCAACTAGAGCTAAGGAATCATCAATCCATCCACCCACCCACCCATCTACTCACACCTACCCACTCACCCCTCTGCTCCTCCACCCATTTAGCCATTGCATCTTTCCAAAGAATATTTTGAGAGTCCCAATGAGGTGCTAGCCACTCTGTTAGGTGCTGGAGGCACAGGCCTCCCAGGTCACTGCTGTGGTAGAGAAGACATCCACGGGCACCACGATGGCACAGTGGAAGACACATTACGATAGATGTGCGTGCAGGGTGTTGGGAAGCAGAGGAAGACCCCAGGATACTGTTTCCAGAAGTCTAGAAAAGGTTTGGGTCGGGATGAATGGTTCAGGCCGTCTCTTGCCACCAGACAGAAAGCATGGCCTGGGGACCTGCATGGCTTGGCAGTCCTGGGAGGCCTCAGGTCTCCCTTCCCACTCACCTCGGGGTTGGGTGGTATACGAGCCAACAGGTGCCTGGCCAGAAATGCTCAGGCCCTCTGCCCCATTCCCTGCACTGTGGTCAGGCTTGAACCTCTGCCTTTGCTCTCATGGAAAGTCATTTGTGAGGATAGCCTGTCTGGGCAGCCTTGTGTCTGTGGACTCTGTAAAGCCCTCCATGTTCAGAATGACAAATAGATGTTTTGGAGCCAAGCCGGTATTACACTGGACAGGAAAGAATTGAGCTCCAAAGCTCACTAGAAATTTGGACATGTGTCCCCCTCCCTTACAGATTATAAATACAGCCTCCCTTACAGTCTGTGCGAGATGCCAAACTGATGCCACCCCTGTCTCCCTCCCCTTTGTGACCTGGACTAGGGACCTATCCAATGCCTCTCCTCTGGGTGCAGGCATCACAGAACTGACTGGCTGTGGCCATGCAGCCAAGATGCCCAGTGACAGCCTCTCACCCGAGCCTCGGGAATGAAGTGCTGGGATAATGGAAAACAGTGGCTGGCAGAGCTGTGGAGTTGGTCAGACGCCAGCCGTGTGCAAAGTCCCCACTTTGACTTCACTCTTTTCCTCCCGAGTTATGGGCTCGGGTTTCATATACAGGACACATTCACTATCCTCATACTGACCGCTGTGCATTTTTATATGCCACTAGACATCTAGCAATCTAATGAGACTGGGATTTGGCCTGGGTAATTACAAGGGAAGTTTTGCATAGAGCTAGTATATTTTATCATCATTTTGCAAACCATGTCAGGCAGTCTACCTTTTGGTCTAAACCTCCTCTAGTCAAAGGCATTTTTGGAAGCCTGAGAAAGCAGGCTAGAAATTATACTGCATGCCTGGCCTACTGCCAAGAGAGCTGAGGTTTGAGGGGCCTGTTTTCAGGACTGATGCGTGTGACCTACTGGGAATGTGAATAAACCAATTATCCCATATTTGGGCCCTGTTCTCAACAGGTCTGAAACATAATGCCTCTTTAGATGGAATATTCCTGTTGACAGATACAGAGAGAGTGGCTACTGAGACACCCTCATCTGCTGGGTGTTAACCTTACAGCCTTGTGTTCTTCGCTAGGTATTCTGTTTTGTAACAACTCAAGACATCTTTTTCAAATTTCAGTTTCAAACTACAGTTACTCCTGGTGCAGCATTATTTACATTTTTTAATGTTGTGCCTTTGCTACTTTCCTTTCCAGACATTCTCAATTTACAAAGGCTTTCACCTCTACCAACATGCACCAACTCTGTATATCGTCGCAGCTCCCTGGGAGGTGGGCATGAGAAAATAGTACTGTCCCCACTTTCCAGGTGGGAAACTGAGGGAGATGGAAGTTAAGTCAATAGCCTTGGAAGCTGATTGCAGAGATGCGCCCCTTGCCCAGCTCTCTTGGCAGTGACCCCCAACCCAGAACTGGACTGGAGCCCTCAGCCCAGAGATGCTCCTATTTCAACTGAAAGTTGGTATTAACAACTGGCAAATTTCAAAGTTTTGGGTGGGGGGGAATTGTTTATTTAGGGAAGTGGTTTCAAAGATGGATTGTCTACCACATAAAGAATAAATGTTTTTTAAAATTAGCACATCCCTTGAAACCATTCCTCTACTCCCACCTCATTCTTCTCCTGACCCAGATTCTGTCAAGAAGTTCTTTCCAGTGGATAAAGAGAGAGAAGTACAGGACTTGGGCAGGGCCTAGAGCAAGAGAGAAGAAAATGTATAGAGGGGTAACCAGCGTCTGCAGGTTTTATGAGCCCTTGAGAGCACCGAGCCAAGATCGGCACTTCCCAACGTCCTCCCGGGGAGCCTGGGAGTCAAACGTGTGCATCTGATTCCTGTTTCATGCTGTTGATCTGTTCTGGCACATGCTGGGCCCCCAGCAAACGTTTACTGAATGAGTAGGTGGGTGAATGAACAAAATTAGCAAATGAACAAACCGTGCTGCTGAGTTACTGGGGTATGCGGGGCCTTCTTACAGAATACCCTTGTGTCCTTGGGTCCTTGCGTCCTAGCCATTCCCAAGGATTAAGACAATGTGTGTTTCCTTGAATGAGAGTATGCTTGCCAGCTGTGGAGATGATAAAGCCAAGCGCTTCGCCTGGCCTCAGACAGACTCAGCTTGGACTCCTGGCTTCCCCACTCAGCTTCTGAGTGATCTTGGATGAATTACCCAGCCTCAGGTTCCTTACTTGTCAAGTGACGGTGATAGTACCTGCCTCATGGGATTCTCGTGTGGATGAAATGGAATCATGTGAGCAAAGCCTCTAACCCAGGGCCGGGCTCAGAGGGTAAGTGCTCACTACATGTCGGCTCTAATGTCATTATTCCCCAGGGCAGTTCCTTCGGCGAGGGGAGGTGTTTTGGGATGACCTGAACTGCACCAGCAAGTGCCGCTGTCTGGATTTCAACAATGAGATCTACTGCCAGGAGGCCTCGTGCAGCCCCTACGAGGTGTGCGAAGTCACAGGCAAATTCTCCTACTGCAGCCCTGTGGAGACCAGCACGTGTGTGGTGTTTGGGGAGCCGCACTACCACACCTTTGATGGCTTCCTCTTCCACTTCCAAGGCTCCTGCGCCTACCTGTTGGCCCGGCAGTGTTTGCAGACTCCCAGCATCCCCTTCTTCAGTGTGGAGGCCAAGAATGAGCACCGGGGGGGCTCCGCTGTCTCCTGGGTGAAGGAGCTCTCTGTGGAGGTGAATGGCTACAAGATTCTCATCCCCAAAGGAAGCTATGGAAAAGTCAAGGTGAGACCCTCCCCATCCTTCCCGGGGGAAATGGAGAAGCTGGAGGTTCTTCAGCCCCAGGGGAAACTTTCTCAGATCTACAGATTTTGCTGTTTTTTACTATTTGTATCAAAGAGATGCATGGCTTGCCCTGCCTTGCAAATATTCTGTAAAAATCTTCACTAGGCCAAATTTTATTTGTACAAGAGCTAACCTAAGTTTTTCCTTGGACATGTCTATCTGCTGTGTAACTTTAAGTGCATATACATTCCTAGTTCCCTCATAGACACTGACACACACACACACACATGTGCGCATACACACACAACACACGTCACACACACATCCGAGCTTGGAAGTAGTTGGGAGAAGAGGTAAATTCAGCTTCTCATGGACCTGGTTTGCAGTCGTGGTAGCCACTTGGCCTCACCCTAGACATGGTGCAAACACAAAACACACACCCTTAAATCAGTACAGCCTTGATTACCAACCTCCCCCCTACCACCCCATCCTCGTTGCCAAAGAGCTGCTGTCTCATTCTTAGAGAAACCCCCAAACTGATTGGTATCTCCAGGCATCCCACCCATGCAGGTGCCTGTACTGCATTTGGTGACGTCCTTAGTGAGGCTGGGCAGGAAGGTCCCGTGAAAACTTTGCCCAGACATCACAATCCCCACTCCTGCCTAGAAAAAGAGAGAACGGGGGTCTCTGCAGGGCTGTTCTGCATAAGCAAATGATTCCTGTTGCTGTCCACCTGGATTTCAAGCCGGAGCTACAGCCAAAGGAGGAGAGCAAAAAGCCACCAGCAATTACTCAATTTGTGGAGGCCCCAATTTTCATAATGTTCATGAAGACTTTGGTTTTATTCAAGCAGTAATAACCCAGACCAGAGGGGTTGGCCGCTACAAGCTGCTGCAATCCTTAATCCCCATGCATGGAGGTCATTACTGAGGCTACAAAACAAAATGGATGCGATGCAGGGGGTTGTAGTTTTAATCGGTGCAGCATGTACAAGTGGCAGGACCCAGGAACTAATTCTGCTTTTTCTGGCTCTGCCCATCCTAGGTCTGTGCAGCTTATCAGAGTCCTAATTAGACAAATGAGCTATTACTGTGGCTGAAATGCCAATTTGCTTGTTATTTATAAGTTAGTCTCTCTAGGGACAGCTCGGTATAGCAAATCAAAGGAAGAGTCTGGGTCCAGAAGTTGGGAGGTTTTCCCTTTTAAGTTTATAGTGTGCTGCTAGCATGATATTTACCCTTGTAGACAGAAGCTAACATTTCAAGCTAGAAAAATGTTCACTAGCTTTCCCATAGTGAACATGTCCACTAGCATCCCCGTATGGTAGGGGCGATGTGTACGGTATCTGTAGTGGAGAAAGAAAGTTTCATGCTTTATTCCTACTTTCCATTTTAATTAAAATTCTTGTTTGCTCATAGTCAGAACATTTTTTCTTTTTTTTAGAAGGAAAGGGCACTGTCATTTCTTTCAAGCCCAGCAGCTCTGCTAATTTTGTGTGGCTCTTTTCCATCATCCAAGCATAGAGTTCCTCGAGTTCCTCAATTTTCTGTAGTGACAGGGAGATGTGGATGTGAATGTAAATGTTCCAAAAAGAAAAGGTTATGTGACTCCCCCTGCAGCTAACAATGGCTTCCTTTTTCCTCTTGCCAAATGGCTTCCAAGTGTCTCAGAATACACCTGCTCTGCTGGGGAGGGTGGCTCACAGATGGCAGTGTCCCACCGAGGGTGAAGTAGAGACAGGGAGGGAGAGGGACAGGAAGCAAGAAGGAGCCCAATACGCCTTGTGAGGCAGCTGACATCTGACACGCGGGGCTGGACCCAGAATGGTCACTTAGGTCTGTCCTTGCAAAGTACAGGGCACCTTTCTCTATATGCTGGGGTGAGGAACTGGCCTCTCTATATGGATTTGTTCCCCTTGGAACTGTTCTCAAATAAGAAAATAAACAATTTAGGATTTTATATGCTAATGGGGGGGGGCCAAAGACAGTTAACTAGAATCCCTGTGTAATAAACATTCTTCCTGGCTAATATTTAGCAGTTTTCATATTTCTCCCCCTGGATAAACCCAAGTAGTTCAGGGCTCTGGTAAAAAGAGCACCAAGGCCAAATAGCCCGTGTGGATGAAATCTCAGATTCAGGATCAGATTTGCTCAGTTCTTGGGCCACCACTGCTCCTGAGTGGCCTCTTTGAGCCTCACTTGCTCCATCTGTAGGTGGGCATAGTGTTGAGGGGCAGGGCTCTGGGGTTGTAGCTTGGACTTGGGCTGCCTCTATGCAGAGGGCAGTGGGGAGAGCACAGCTTTGGAGCCCAGCCAGCAAGAGGCATGTCCTGTCACCTACCAGTCACGCAAGCCGTGAGCCTTGATCTCTTTGTCTGCAGTTGGGGAAAATGAGAAGGACCTTCTAAGGTTGCTGTGAGGATGAAATACAAGAGCCACATGTGCGCATTTAGCACAAAGCCTGGCACCCAACAGGCACTCAGCACACGCGTGTTCCCATGTGGCTGTTGCCGCCGAAATCTTTAAGTTCTAAGACATTGCTTTGACAATTCCACTTCTCTCTCCCAGCCTTGCCCCTACCCACATCTTGGGAGAGATACTCTCAAAGAGACAAATGGCAAGGCTTCAGGGAAGAGAAGGGAGGCAGCAAAGTGAGGTTCACCAACTGCTGGCCAGCCAAGAGCTGAGGTCTGGGGTGGGAGGATGAAATAAGAGATCATTCTCTGAGCGCTGTGGGCTACAAACACAACAGCTCCATAGTCTGTGGTTTAAACTGAGACATGCATGACATGTTTTGGGTGTTAAAGGGGGTGCAGTGAGCACTTGTGCCAGGAAATAAGGTGTACACTGGGGACACTGGTGCCTGGGGTCACCTGGGGATGAGGTCAGTCCCAGTAGGACAAGATCCCATGCAGAGAAGCCAAAGGGACTGTTGCAATAGCCAAAGACACTCTACCCCGTGGCTTCTGCTTTGAGACACGAAAGACTGCCCTTTGTTAGCAGGAGCTTAATGGAGACTAGAGGAGAGGACCCAGCAAGGGCATATTTGAAATTTACAATCATACCAACCCGGGGGCAGTTTCACTTTCTACATCTCAGCCTAGGACAGCACAGAATGACTGGCCAAGGCTCTTGCTAGCGACCTTCCTTATAGGATGACTTTCCTCACCCTTGTTAGCTAACCTGCTACCTAGGAGACAAGGATAAATCAATCAACTCCTAGGGTTCTTTTCTTTCAGGTTGTAGCTCTCTGTAGGATGGCTTATTTGTCAAGCCTGTTTTTCTTGTCTCCTCCCCCATTAAGTCTTACTGATCTCTAAAGAGAACTGCACATGGCATCTGCTGGGGTAAAGCTCGGGAGGAACGCGGCTTCACTTCCTAGACAGCTCGGAAAGTCGCTGCGGTGGTGGCAGTAAAGACCCTTGTCCTTCCCATGTGCCAGAAATCAGTGTGGGTCCAGGACGCTCGCTGCGCACTCACAGTCAGTCCCCCCATGACTGCTCCAGGACTAGCCACTCCATCCCAGCCCACAAGTGTGATCTCCGTAGGTGCCAGGCATGTTAAGTGTGAAAAAGAAGAAAATTAACTCTGTTGGAAGCTTTTCAAGCCACCTACTTATATAAGCCAGACTCTTGGGACTCACTTTTGATTCTTCCCCTGGTTCTGACTCCGTGACACAGAAACCCACCAGGCCCTGCTGAGCTTACTGCATGAGCTCGACCGTCCCTCTCCATGTCCTGCTGTAGTTTAGGCCTTCATTCTCCACGGCCCCCGGATAATTCCCTGTCTGACTTCTTTCTTCTAATCCTGACATGCTGGCCAAAATCGACTTCCTAAAATGCAAATCTGACTATGTAATTCCCTTGCTTAAAACCTTTCAGGCTTTCCCTATAAAACAGAAATCCAAACTGTTGGTTTTTTTGTGTTTTGTTTTCTGTGGGTGTTCTGTTTCGTTTTAAACATGGCTTCAAAGGCCCTCCAAGATCCATTTCTTCTAAAACTGAAGTCAGATCACGTCCGTCTTTTGCTCTGGACACCCTCTTGGCTCTCTGTCTTGCTCAGAGGCAGAGCCAAAGCCTTTACAAGGGCTGCCAAAGCCCTGCCTGTTCTGGCCGCTCTTATCTCTCTGGCGCTCTGGGCCCTGGCCCTGCCCTTGCTCTCTGCCCCAGCCACACTGGCCCCCTGAGGGGCAGGCGCACCCAGGCAGGCACACTCCACCTTAGGGCCTGGCTGTGCCCTCTGCGTGAGCCACTCTCACCCCGGATAATGGGGATAATGGGGATAATGGGGATAATGGGGATAATGGCATGGCTTACATCCCTGACCATCCTATTAAAAATCAGAAACCCTCGTCCCTCGTACTTTTGATCCACTTTCCCAGCTTTCTCTTTCTGCATAACACTTATCTGCCATGCCTAATATACGTTTTACTTACTTATTTTGTTTGCTTTCGGTCTCCTTGACTGAAATAAAAGTTCCTGGAAGCAGGGATTTTTGTCTGTTTTGCTCCTGGCTGTTCCCCAACTCTAAGAACAGCGCTTGACACACAGAAAGAGTTAAATAGACATTTGAATGAAAGACCTCGCCTGTGTCTCCTGCCTCATTTCCGGCCACCCCCTTCCCTCTGCAGACACCCCGGGGACTGTCCCCATCCTCACACAGTTGTTTCTAACCACGTTGCCTTTATTCTCCTGTCAGGTAATTCCCTGTTCCCCCTCTTCCTTTGCCAGCTTCTAAACCCAGGCCTAGTACGGTCCCCCGAGACTAGACGAAGCGTTCATTTGCTGGTATCTCCTTGCATCATCCCTTTACGCATGTTCAAACAGTATCAGTATCTGTTTGCGTTTCTCTTCCCCAGTAGACTGAGAGCCCCAGGAAGGGCCCGGACGGTCATCTTATATTCTCTGCTTCCCAGCACCTAACAGAGGGCTTGGCGCCCGCAGGTGTCTACATTTGTTGTCGCTGACTGAGTACATGACATCGTCCTGGAACCAGGAAGGGGCAGGACAGAACACTGGGAATGATGGTGGGGCAACCTCAGAACTGAATTGTGGGGGACAGTTTATGTGCACATTTCAGCTGGGAGGAGGGGTCAGGGAGTGCTAAGGGCAGGGAGGGGGTCTGGAAAATATGAGACTTGAGATGAGACCTAAAGAATGGATTTAGAGGAGTAAAGAGGGAAAACAGGGAGGCTACTTTTCCAAGAAAAGACTTGAAATCCTAGGGTCAGCGACCCCCTGGCTCCAGAGGAGTCCAGGCGGTGCTAGCAGCGCTGGGTAACCACGGCCCAGGCCCTGTGGGGGTGCGCACGAGACTCTCCAGGCTTCCCCCCGCCTCTGCCTTACCCAGACCGCAGGCAGCTTGGGGGCCAGTCTCTCGAGCCCTGGGGTGCTTTGCCTCCCTTTCTTGACCTCGGCTGGACCCGCTGCCCCAGCCCCTGCTCACCTGCCTTCTGCTGTTACTATTGTTGGCAGGTCAATGACCTAGTGACTTCTTTGCCCGTCACCTTAGACTTGGGGGCAGTGAAAATCTACCAGAGTGGCATGTCTACTGCTGTGGAAACGGACTTTGGGCTCTTAGTGACGTTTGACGGCCAGCACTACGCCTCCATTTCCATCCCAGGCTCCTATATCAATGCCACGTGTGGGCTCTGTGGGAACTACAACAAGAACCCGCTGGATGATTTCCTCCGGCCAGACGGCAGGCCAGCCATGTCTGTCCTGGATCTGGGGGAGAGCTGGCGTGTCTATCACGCTGACTGGAGGTGCGGCCCAGGCTGCGTGGACAACTGCACGCAGTGTGACGCTGCCACTGAGGCCCTCTACTTTGGCTCCGACTACTGCGGCTTCCTCAACAAGACAGATGGCCCCCTGTGGGAGTGTGGCACTGTGGTGGACCCCACAGCCTTCATGCACAGCTGCGTGTATGACCTGTGCAGTGTGAGGGACAACGGCACACTCCTCTGTCAAGCCATCCAGGCCTATGCCCTTGTGTGCCAAGCCCTTGGCATTCCCATTGGAGACTGGCGAGTCCAGACTGGCTGTGGTAAGCTGGCATCCTGTCCACACGTAAGGCTGTTTTTGTGCAGGGGGGCAGGAGAGGGTTTCTGGGTTCCTCAAAAATCTCCTTGCTGAGACAGTTACCCGAGAGTGAGCATGAGGCCGAAATAGCAAGAATCACAAATGACCCGTGGGGATATTTACTTTCCCAGCCAGTATCACAGCCAGAAAACAAGAAACCACTGATGAACATAAATGGTCTGGAAACATGGCAGGCAATGCTGGGCCAGGGGAAGGCCCCACGGCAGGGATGGCAGTGCAGAGTGAAGGAGGAGGTGGGGACTTCAGAGGTGGAGTGCCTGTCTTTGCGGCTGCTGAGTAAATGCAGACTCTAGCCCAAGTAATGAAACCAGCGTTGGGGCAAATAATCTGCCTCAACAATGGAGCCCAGAGCGTTTGCTTGTTCCCTGGCTCTTTCTTTTCCACTTTCTGCCTCTTTAGGTTTGAGTCTCTTGCTCTGGAGCATCTCAGCAGAAGCAGGGGCTGCGATGGAGAGGACTGAACACCAGGAAAGAGGCCCTTTTTCTGAACTGCTAAGTGGTTAGGAAAATCCCCAACTGCAGGGAAATCCAGCTTCTTCTGGATCACACTTCTGGGTCCAGCATGGTGGACCATTTGCTTGTCTTGCTACTTTTCCCTTCTATCTCATGTCACTGTCTCTTTCTTTCCCTAGTTAAGCACATTTTTATAACAAGCAAACAAAACACAACTTCTTGGAGTTGCATTTCTTTCCTGGTCCTTGGTTTTTCTCCCTGTGAAAAAACAGAAAATTATAATCTACACATTTGAGAATACATGAAGGGGAGGGGAGATTTCTTTAAGTTCTGAGGCCAGAGGGAGACTTTTTCTATCAGTGTAAGTCGGATTCACAAAGTCATCATGTATCAGACTGAATTCTTCAAGAACTGATCAAACTACTGAGAGACAGTGTTGTTGTTTTTGTCTTGGGTTTTGTTTTGCGTTTTGCTATGAGAGTGACCAACCTCTGTTATACAGGGAACGTCCAGATCTTGATTCAAGTTGAGATTGAATATGGCTTCTTTTTAGTCCTTGTATAATACAAGAACATCCATATTGCATAACTGAATTTTGCCTATAATGGCTTCTTTTTTTCCTAGTACTACTGCTTTCCTGTCTCCCACATACCTCTCTCTCTCTCTCTCTCCCTTTCTCATGTTTGTGGGATGAATTCAATTCAATTCAGTCTACCAGACCTTGGAGCCCTTACTCAAACATAGACTCAGATATTCTTAAAATAAGAACCGAAGGTTTCCAAGGCAAGAAGGGCCTTTGGAAGGCATCCGGTTCCAATACTTTCCGGGAGGAACCAGCACACAAAATCTTTCCTGATAGCCAAAGTTCTTTCTTGTTTTTAATATCCCAGAGAATTCATTTTCTCAGCCTTCTTTGGTCACTCTTAGGCATTTTAAGTTCCTCCCTGTTAGAAATTTGGTGTTTTCAGCTGACTGTTCAACAGTGATGTTTTTCATTTCTCGTGCAAGTTGAATTTATTTCCTCCTAAGAATGGGCCATACTCTTCAGGATCAGATCAGCTTCCACGTCCATCAGCTGAGGATCTCAAAACATCTTGGTGGGTGTAGATCACCAAATAATAAATCTGTTTATTGAATAATCAGTCTAGTTCAGTCTAGCTAGGATAAGAACCTGAAGTTTAATTTCAGTCAAGAGGATCAAATGAGAGTCAGTGTTCCCAATTCAGTCACACTGCTCAGGAGTTACTAGGAAGCAGTTGGGCCTGTCTGTAAGGACGCCAACTCCAGGCTCTCTTCCCCAGAGCAGGGGCCGTCCAGTCCTCACTCTGGGAGCTCAGCGGGCCAGGAGCTGTGCTCTTGCACCAGAACCCCCACATCCTGACCCCACCCCTGGGCATGGAGGGCCCAGCAGTGGGCACCGGGTCATTCGCCTCGTTGTCCCACTCCCTTTTCTCCCCCACGTCAGGGGCCACAGTGCAGTGCCCAAGCTTCAGCCACTATTCTGTGTGCACAAGCAGCTGCCCCAACACGTGTTCAGACCTGACGGCCTCCCGGAACTGCGCGGCGCCCTGCACGGAGGGCTGCGAGTGTGACGACGGCTTCGTGCTCAGCACCAGCCAGTGCGTCCCGCTGCACAAGTGTGGCTGTGACTTCGACGGCCACTACTACGCCATGGGGGAGTTCTTCTGGGCCACGGCCAACTGCACCGTGCAGTGCCTGTGCGAGGAGGGCGGTGACGTCTACTGCTTCAACAAGACCTGCCGCAGTGGGGAGGCGTGCGCCGTGGAGGACGGCTACCAGGGCTGCTTCCCCAAGCGCCAGACCGTGTGCCTGCTCAGCCAGACCCAGGTGCTGCACACCTTCGACGGGGTGGCCTATGCCATCCCCTCTGACTTCTCCTACACGCTCCTCAAAACCTGCCCCGAGAGGCCCGAGTATCTGGAAATTGACATCAGCAAGAAGAAGCCTGAGGCAGGGCCCACATGGCTGCGAGGTGTTCGGATCCTGGTGGCCAACCAGGAGGTCAAGATAGGAGGAGTCGGGGCTTCGGAAGTCAAGGTAAGACTCCTGCTGCCCTTGAGGGTTGTCTGCAGTCACGCCAAGGGCAGGAGCCTATCTTCAGCTCTGTCCTTCTGCCTCTGACCCTGGGGGGATTCTGGGAAGGCAGTGACTCTGAAATGGGAGCATTTTCTATTGGCAGCAGGTAAGAGTCTATCAGGTGGAGAAATGGAGAGAAGCTGCTAGTTCCCAAATCAGAGATGGAGCAGGATGAGCTCTCCATAATGGCGAACACTCACAGGACACTTACTATGTGCCGAGCACTATTCTAAGCAGTATCACATGTAATCCTCATTTACTATCCTCATTTCACGTATGAGAAAACTGAGGCCCAGAGAGGCTGAGTAACTTCCTCAGGGACACACAGCCACAAAGTGGGATCCAAGCCCAGGCAGGCTGGCTGCCAAGTCTGTGCTCTTTACCCTGTGTTATGCTGACTGTCCCACCCATAGATGGGAATGATGTGGGGTGCTCTTGTTCATACTTGGAGACTGGTGGCTACTCACGTTCTCCTCACCAGCCCAAGTAGCATACGGTCCTAGACCCGAGAAGTGATTTTTAAAGTGATTCCCTTCCTCTTCCCTTGCTTGCTCGTTCTGAGTTCCTGTCTGGCTATACATAGCTTTGAGTAGATACTGATGAGTGACTATAATGAGAACTCTCCTGAGGACAGCTGCTGTATAGCCACCCAACAAAAGCAAACAATGATCTCAACTTTCGCTCTTTTAAGTGTGTTCTGGCTAGAGCCTCCGTGAAGGAAACAAGTGAATACGTTCCTTGCATCCAGAAGGAAATAGTAATGTTCACTCATGTACTAGGTACTGGGCATAAAGAATCCTTTGGTATTCATATTTACGACTACAATAAGCTAGGAGCTGTGCATAAGGCAGTATAACAAGGTGGTCCTGCAAAGCTTATACAGTCTAGTAGAAGAGGCAGGGAACTAGAAAATTTGGCATGGTAAGTAGGAAAATAAAGTTAGAAGATGCCAAGGGGTACCAAATGCAGGAGACAGGAAGGCTTCCTGGAGGAAGTGGTGTCAAAGTGCAGTGCTGCATGGTAGCTTGGTTAACAGATTAGTTATATAGCTCACTGAGATTTTGAATAGAGAAGAAACAAGGCTGGAAGAGGTAGATATAAATTTGGTTTAAATGTGACAAAGTTGATGTGCTTACAGGAAACTTTAGCAGACAGGGCTTGTCTGCTCTGGAGAAAACTAGAGATTTCACAGTTGTCAGCAATATAGGTGGTAACTGAAGCTGTGGGAGTGACTGGTATTACCCAGATACTGGTGCAAAGTAAAAACCGGGAATATATTAAAGGACAAAGTATGCCCACAAAGGAGACAGGAGTGGCCAGACATACAGGGGCACTGGGATAGAATAGAGCATTAA
>JAVSCE010016054.1:0-84230 GCA_032199065.1 Smutsia gigantea
GCTGAATAATATTCCATTGTGTATATGTACCATCTCTTCTTTATCCATTCATCTACTGATGGACACTTAGGTTGCTTCCATTTCTTGGCTATTGTAAATAGTGCTGCAATAACATAGGTGTGCATCTGTCTTTTTCAAATTGGGCTGCTACATTCTTAGGGTAAATTTCTAGGAGTGGAATTCCTGGGTCCATTGGTATTTTTATTTTGAGTTTTTTGAGGAACATTCATACAGTTTTCCACAATGGTTGAACTAATTTGCATTCCCAACAGCAGTGTAGGAGGGTCCCACCAGCAGTGTAGGAGGGTTCCCTTTTCACGACATCCTCGCAACATTTGTTGTTGTTTGTGTTTTGGATGTTGGCCATCCTCACTGGTGTGAGGTGGTATTTAATTGTCGTTTTAATCTACATTTCTCTGATGATTAGTGATGTGGAGCATCTTTTCATGTGTCTGTTGGCCATCTGAATTAATTCTTTGGAGAACTGTCTTTTCAGCTCCTCAGCCCATTTTTTAATTGGATTATTTGCTTTTTGTTTGTTGAGGTGTGTGAGTTCTTTATATATTTTGAATGTCAGCCCCTTATCATATATGTCACTTATGAATATATTCTCCCATACTGTAGGATGTCTTTTTGTTCTACTGATGGTGCCCTTTGCTCTACAGAAGCTTTCAGCCTCATATACTCCCACTTGTTCATGTTTGCTTTTGTTTCCCTTGCTCGGTTAGATATGTTCATGAAGAAGTCGCTCATGTTTATGACCAAGAGCTTTTTGCCTATACTTTTTTCTAAGAGTTTTATAGTTTCATGCCTTACATTCAGGTCTTTGATCCACCTTGAGTTTACCTTTGTGTATGGGTTTATACAGTAATCCAATTTCATTCTCTTACATTTAGTGGTCCAGTTTGTCCAACACTACCTGTTGAAGAGGCCGTCATCTCCCCAATGTATATCCAAGGCTCCCTCATCAAATATTAATTGATTGTATGTGTTTGGGTTGTTCTTTGGATTTTCTGTTCTATTCCACTGATCTGTGGGTCTGTTTTTGTGTCAGTACCAAATTGTCTTGGTTACTGTGGCTTTGTAGTAGAGCTTGAAGTCAGGGAGCATAATTCCCCATGTTGTATTCCTCCTTCTCAAGATTTCTTTGGCTATTTGGGGTCTTTTGTGGTGCAATCTGAATTTTAAAATGATTTGTTCGAGTTCACTGAAGGAAGCTGTTGGTAATTTGATAGTGATTGCATTGAATCTGTAGATTCCTTTGGGTAGTATAGCCATTTTGACAATATTTATTCTTCGTAGCCAAGAGCATGAAATGCATTTCCATTTGTTAGTGTCCTCTTTAATTTCTCTTAGGAATGACTTGTAGTTTTCAGGGTACAGATCTTTCACTTCCTTCGTTAGGTTTGTTCCCAGGTATTTTATTCTTTTTGATGCAATTGAGAATGGAATTGTTTTTCTGATTTCTCTTTCTGTTAGTTCATCGTTAGTGTATAGGAAAGCAACAGATTTCTGTGTGTTAATTTTGTATCCTGCAACTTTGCTGAATTCAGATATTAATTCTAGTCGTTTTGGAGTGGAGTCTTTAGTGTTTTTTAGGTACAATATCATGTCATCTGCAAATAGTGAAAATTTGACTTCTTCTTTACCAATCTGGATGCCTTGTATGTCTTTGTTTTTTCTGAATGCCGTGGCTGGGACCCCCAGTACTATGTTGAATAACAGTGGAGAGAGTTGGCATCCCTGTTTTGGTCCTGATCATAGATGAAAAGCTTTCAGCTTCTCGCCGTTAAGTATGATGTTAGCTGTGTGTTTGTCATATATGGCCTTTATGATGTTGAGGTACTTGCCGTCTATACCCATTTTCTTGAGAGTTTTAATCATGAATGGATGCTGAATTTTGTCAAATGCTTTTTCAGCATCTATGGAGATGATCATGTGGTTTTTGTTCTTCTTTTTATTGATGTGGTGGATGATGTTGATGAATTTTTGAATGTTGTACCATCCTTGCATCCCTGGGATGAATCCCACTTGATCATGGTGTGTGATCCTCTTGATGCATTTTTGAATTAGGTTTGCTAATATTTTGTTGAGTATTTTTGCATCCATGTTCATCAGGGATATTGGTCTACAGTTTTCTTTTTTGGTGAGGTCTTTGCCTGGTTTTGGTATTAGAGTGATGCTGGCTTCATAGAATGTTTCGAAGTATTCCCTCCTCTTCTACTTTTTGGAAATGTTTAAGGAGAATGGGTGTTATTTCTTCCCTATATGTCTGGTAGAACTGAGAGGTAAATTCATCTGTTCCAGGGATTTTGCTCTTGGGTAGTTTTTTGAATACCACTTCAATTTCGTTGCTGGTGTTTGGTCTATTTAGTTTTTCTGTTTCTTGTTTGGTCAGTTATGGAAGATTGTACTTTTCTTAAAAGTTGTCCATTTCTTCTAGGTTTTCCAGCTTGTTATCATATAGATTCTCATAACATTCTCTTATAATTCTTTGTATTTCTGTGGGATCCATCGTGATTTTTCCTTTCTCATTTCTTATTCTGTTTATGTGTAAGGTTCTCTTTTTCTCTTAATGAGTCTGGCTAGGGGTTTATCTATTTTGTTTATTTTTCAAAGAACCAACTTTGGTTTCATTGATTTTTTTCCATTGTTTTATTCTCAATTTTAGTTATTTCTTCTCTGATCTTTATTATTTCCCTCCTTCTGATGACTATGGGTCTCATTTGTTCTTCTTTTTCCAATTTCAGTAATTGTGTCTTTAGACTATTCATTTATGAATGTTCTTCCTTCTTTATATAGGCCTGGATTGCAATATACTTTCCTCTTAGAACTGCCTTTGTTGCGTCCCATAGAAGCTGTGGCTTTGTGTTGTTGTTGTCATTTGTCTTCATATATTCTTTCATTTCTGTTTTGATTTAGCCATTGACCCATGGATTAATTAGGAGAATGTTGTTAAGTCTCCATGTATTTGTGAGCCTTTTTGTTTTCTTTCTAACGTTTAATTCCAGTTTAATACCTTTATGATAGTATAGTTGGTTTGTAGAATTTCAATATTTTCGATTTTCCTGAGGTTCTTTTTGTGGCCTAGTATGTGGTCTATTCTGGAAAATGTTCCATGTGCACTTGAGAAGAATGTGTATCCTGTTGCTCTTAGGTGTAGAGTTCTGTAGATATCTGATATTTCCATCTGTTGTAGTGTGTTGTTCAGTGCTTCTGTGTCTTTACTTATTTTCTGTCTGGTTGATCTGTCACTTGGAGTGAGTGGCATGTTGAAGTCACCTGAGATGAATGCATTGCAGTCTATTTTATCCTTTAATTCTGTTAGAATTTGTTTCACCAATGCCGGTGCCCCTGTGTTGGGTGCATATATATTTAAAATTGTTATATCCTCTTGCTGGATTGACCACTTTATCATTATGCAATGTTCTTCTTTATCTCTTTCTTCTTTCTTCATTTTGACATCTATTTTGTCTGATACAAGAACTGCAACACCTGCTTTTTTCTCCTTGTTATTTGCATGAAATATCTTTTTCCATCCCTTCACTTTTAATCTGGGGATATCTTTGTGTTTGAGGTGAGTTTCTTGTAGGCAGCATATACACGGGTCTTGCTTTTTTATCCAGCCTCTTACTCTGTGTCTTTTGATTGGTGTATGCAGTCCATTTACGTTTAGGGTGATTATCGAAAGATATTTATTGTCATTGCTGCCTTTTGATTCGTGGTTACCAAAGGTTCATGGGTTGCTTCTTTACTATCTAACAATCTAACTTAACTTTCTTGTTAAGTTGTTGTAAACACAGTCTGGTGTTTCTTTATTTCTCTCCCTTATTCTTCCTGCTCCATTCTTTATATACCAGGTGTTTTATTCTTTGCCCTTAGTTAGTTTTCGAGGGTCTGCTTTCTTTGCTATGATTTTATTTTCTCTGGTGACATCTTTTTAGACTTAGGTGTGCTTCCCTCTAGAGCAGTTCCATTAAGATGTCCTGTAGAGGTGGTTTATGGGAGGCAAATTCTCTCACCTTTTGCTTGTCGGGAAATTGTTTAATCAAGCCGTCATATTTAAATGATAATCATTGTGGATACAATATTCTTGGTTAGAGGCCCTTCTGTTTCATTGGTTAAATGTATCATGCCATTTCCTTCTAGCCTGTAAGGTTTCTGTTGAGAAGTCTGATGTTAGTCTGATGGGTTTTCCTTTTAAGTTGATCTTTTACTTTCTCTAGCTGCTTTTAGTACTCTGTCCTTATATTTGATCTTTGCCATTTTAATTATTATGTGTCTTGATTTTGTCTTCATGGGGTCCCTTGTGTTAGGATATCTCTGGGCTTCCATTGACTGCGAGACTATTTCCTTCCCCAGCATGGGGAAGTTTTCAGCAATTATTTCTTCAAAGACACTTTCTATCCCTTTTTATCTCTCTTCTTCCTCTTGTACTCCTATATTGCGAATATTGTTTCTTTTGGACTGGTCACGCAGTTCTCTTAATATTCTTTCATTCCTAGAGATCCTTTTATCTCTCTCAGCCTCAGCTGCTCTGTATACCTGTTCTCTGTTTTCTACTGCATTAACAAACTCTTGAATCTCGTCCAGTCTGCTGCTGAGCCCATCGATGGCTTGTCTTATTTCTGAATTATCATCCCTGACTTCCCTCACTTCCTCCCTTAGCTCTTGCATATTTCTCTGTAGATCAATCAGCATGTCTATGACTTATATTCTCAATTCTTTTTCAGTAAGATGGTGCATTTCCATCCTTTCAGGTTCCTTGTCAGAGGGGCTCTGGATATTTGTGATTTTTGTCTGTATCATATACTTCTGTCTTGTCATGTTGACAGGGGTGGTCGCTGATAGGTGCCACATTTGTCAGCTGTGCTCTTTAAGGTATAAAAAGAAAAGAAAAAAAAAGCACCACCAGAAAAACAAGCAAGCCCAAAAAAAGAAGGAAGAGAAGAAAAGAGAGAAAGAAGAAAGAAAGGAATGAAAGAAAAGGAAGGTGAAAAGAAGAGAAAAAAATTGCAGGAAATAACACAAACGAGCAAAAAAAAAAAAGCCCACCTATTGTGGATTCTCTAAGCTTGCGGTAGCTATCACTGTTGCTCCACTTATTTGCAGCCATTCACACGCCGATTTTAAAAATTCTTTTTTTATGTCTGGGCTGTGCAGGAATGAATGGGACGCTATTGTTTTCTGTATAAAGTTCCAGCATGGCTGCTGCCTTCTCTCTGTCATTAGCGAAGGGACTGAAGTTCCTCACTACTTCCAGCCTGCAGGGCTGAGCCCGCCGGGGCGATGGTGTTCCATTGCTGGGCTCGCTGCCTCTCCATGACGGCTACAAATGGAGCGTGCTTTTCTCTTGTCCCTGGGCACTGGCTGAATGGTTCCAGCGCCTTCCCGGCTCAAAACCTTCATCTTCTGCCTCTCCAATGTCTGATGCACTGTGCACTGTGTGTTAGCGCTACCGGCACTCCTGGCGCAGACCACCAGGCTGGGTATTTCATGGACCTACTCTTCCACTCCCTCCCAGCTTGGAATCCTCTCCTCACGGCGGCACGCTGGCCTGGGTGTGTGTTCGGATGCCACTGGGTCGCAGCTCTGTATCTTACCTGCCTCGCAGTGTGCTGAGTCCTCCCTGGTGTGGCTGCACACTGCACTCTCCTGTGTGCTCCGATTTCTCTGGTAGGAATAGTTGTATTTGCTGTGTTTTCATAGATTTATATAGCTTTGGGAGGAGATTTCTGTGGCCCTGCTCGAACCGCCATCTTCCTGGAAGTTCAATTAATTCTATTTCATTCTGTTTCATAAGATTCCATTCCAATCCACAAAATTCCATTCCTTTCCTTAACCTTCCATTGCTTTCCCTAGCATTCTATTACTTTAAACAACATTCCATTGCATTCCACAGCATTCCATTCGATTCCAAAACATTCCATTCGTTCCCATTCCAACACATAATTTCCATTCTTTTACAAAACATCAAAACATTCTTCAAAATTCATTTCTTTTAATGAACATTGCACTTCATATCGTAACATTCCATTCGATGATACAACATTCCAGTCTATTTCTAACATTCTATTTCATTCCATTCCATAAGATTCCATTCAAATTCACAAAATTAAATTCCATTTTTTAACGTACATGCATTTCCCAACGTTCTATTTCTTAACACTTCATTCTATTGCATTCCACAGAATCCATTCCATTCCATAACATTCCTTTCAATTCCACAACATTGCACTCCATTCCATAACATTACATTGCATTCGAACACATTATTCCCTTTCGGTTATATAGCATTCCATTCTTTCATTAAAATTCGTTTCTATTAATCTACATTCAACTTCAGACCATATTATATTCGATTACACAACATTCCATTCCATTTCAATCATCCAATTTATTTTATTGCATAATATTCCATTCCAATCCACAAAATTCAATTCCATTCCTTAACATTTCATTCCTTTCCCAACTTTCTATTCCTTTCCACAACATTCCAAGCATTACAAAGCATTCCATTCAATCCATAACATTCGATTTCATTCTAACACATTATTCCCATTTTGTTGCATAACATTCCATTCCATTCAATAAAATTTGTTCCTATTAATCAACATTCCAATTCATGGCATAACATTCCATTCGGTTACACAACATTCTTCTCCCATTCATTCTATTTCATTTTTTGCATAAGATTCCATTCCAATCCACAAAATTCCATTCTATTCCTTGACCTTCCATGCCTTTACCCAATGTTCTATTCCTTTCCAATACTTTCCATTGCATTCCACATCTTTCCATTCTGTCCGTAACATTCCATTCAATTCCACAACGTTCCAATCCATTCCATAACATTCGATTCCATTCCAACACATTATTCCCATTGTTACAAAACATTCAGTACCATTCATTAATATTTGGTTCTTTTAATCATCATTTTCGTTCTTAGCATAACATTCCATTAGATTACACAAAATCCCATTCAATTGCAAACATTGTGTCTCATTGCATTGTAGAAGATTCCATTCCAATCCACAGTATTCCATTCCATTCCTTCACACTCCGTTCCTTTCCCCAAAGTTCTACTGCTTTCCACAGCATTCCAAGGCATTCCAAAGCATTCCATTCCTTTCCATAACATTCCATTCTATTCCAAAATATGCCATTTCATTCCATCACATCCGATTCCATTCAAACACATTATTCCCATTCTTTTACCTAACATTCCGTTCCATTCTTTAATATTCAGCTCTATTAATCAACATTCCACTTCATACCATAACATTCCATTCCAGTTCACAGCATCCCATTCCATTTCAAATATTCTATTTCATTCTATCTCATGACATTCCATTCAAATCCGAAAAATTCCATTCCATTCCATAACCTTTCCCCAACATTCCATTCCATTCCACAGCATTGCATTCCATTCCATAACATTCCATTCAATTCCATATCATTCTATTCCTTTCCTCAACATTCCATTGCATTCCACTGCATTCCATCCCATTCCGTATTTTTCCAATGCATTTCAAAGCATTCCATTCCATTCCTTGACTTTCGATAACATTCCAACACATTTTTCCCGTTTTATTACATAACATTCCATTGATTCCGTAAAATGTGGTTCTATTAATTAACATTCCAATTCATACCATAACATTCCATTCGATTACACAGATCTCCATTCCATTTCAAACATTCTATTTCATTCTATTGCATGGGATTCCATTCCAATCCACGAAATTCCATTCTCTTCCTTGACCTTCCATGCCTTTACCCAAGATTATATTCCTTTCCACAACATTCCATTGCATTCCACAGCATTCTATTCCATTCCATAACATTGCATGCTATTCCAACACATTCCATTCCATTGCATAAATTTAGATTCTATTCAAACACATTATTCGCGTTATTTCAGCTAACATTGCGCTCCATTTTTAATATTCACTTCTATTGATCAACATTCCACTTCATACCATAGCATTCCATTCCATTTCACAGTAACCCATTCCATTTCAAACATTCTATTTCATTCTATTGCATGGGATTCCATTCCAATCCACGAAATTCCATTCTCTTCCTTGACCTTCCATGCCTTTCCCCAACGTTCTATTCCTTTCTTCTATTTTCCATTGCATTTCACATCATTTCATTCCATTTTGTAACATTCCATTCAATTGCACAGCATTCAATTCCACTCCATAACAATCAATTCCATTCCAAACCATTATTCCGGTTGTGTTACATTACATTACATTGATTCAGTAAAATTTGGTTCTATTAATTAACATTCCAATTCATATCATAAAATTCCATTCGATTACACAGAACACCATTCCTTATCAAACATTCAATTTCATTCTATTGCATAGGATTCCATTCCAATCCACAAAATTCCATTCTCCTCATTAGCATTGTGTGCCTTCCCCAACCTTCTATTGCTTTCCACTACTTTCCATTGCATCCCACAACATTGCATTCCATTTTGTAACATTCCATTGCATTACACATGATTCCATTCCATTCCAATCTTTTCATTCAATTCCACAACCTTCCATTTCATTCCATAACTTCCGTTTCCATTCAAAAACAGTATTCCCGTTCTTTTACCTAACATTCCATTCCTTTTTTTAATATTTGGTTCTATTAATCAACATACCACTTCATACCATAGCATTCAATTCCATTTCACCACATCGAATTCCATTTCAAACATTCTATGTCATTCTATTGCATAAGGTTCCATTCCAATCCATAAAATTCCATTCTATTCCTTAACCTTCCATTCCTTTCTCAATATTCCAGTCTTTCCCACAGGATTCCATTGCATTCCAAAGCATTCCGTTCCATTCCTTAAATTTCCTTTCAATTACACAACATTCAATTCCATTCAGTAACATTTGTTTCCATTGAAATACATTATTCCTTTCTTAACCTAACATTCCATTCCATTCATTTAAATTCGGTTCTGTTAATCTACATTCCCCTTCATACCATAACATTCCATTTGATTCCACAACATTCCATTCCATTTCAATAATTCTATTTTATTTTATTGCATAATATTCCATTCTAATCCAGAAAATTCCATTCCATTCCTTAATATTTCATTCTTTCCCAACATTCTATTCCTTTCCGCAACATTCCAAGCATTCCAAGCCATTCCATTCCATTCCATAATATTCGATTTCATTAAAACACATTATTCCATTTCTGTTGCAAACATTCCATTACATTCATTAAGATTTTCTCCTATTAATGAACATTCCAGTTCATAGCATAACATTCCTTTCGATTACCCAACATTTCTTTCCAATTCATTCTATTTCATTCTGTTGCATAAGATTCCATTCCAATCCTTAACTTTCCATTCCTTTCCCCAACATTCTATTCCTTTCCAAAACATTCCATTTCATTCCACTGCATTCCTTTCCATTCCTTCCCCAACATCCTATTCCTTTCCTCTACTTTCCATTGCATTCCACATCATTCCACTACAATACATAACATTCCACAACATTCCATTATATTGCATAACATTGGATTCCATTCCACACATTGCCATTCTGTTACCTAACATTCCATTCCATTCATTCAAATTCATTTATATTAATCAATATTCCACATCATAACATAACATTCATTCCATTACACAGCCTTCCATTCCATTTAAAACATTCAATTTCACTCTGTTGCATAACATTCCATTCCAATCCACAAAATTTCATTCCATTCTTTCACCATACATTCCTTTCCCCAACTTTCTATTGCTTTTCACAACATTCCATTGCATTCCAAAGCATTCCATTCCTGTCCATATCATTCCATTCAATTCCACAACATTCCACTAAATTCCATAACATTCAATTCATTCCCAACACATTATTTGCCTTCTGTGACATAACATTCCATTCCATTCAGTAACATTAGGTTCTAATACTCTACATTCCATGTCATCCACTAACATTCCATTTGATTACTCCACATAACTCTCCATTTCAAGCATTCAATTGCATGCTTTTGCATAAAATTCCATTACAAACCACAAAATTCTCTTTCATTCCTTAACCTTCCATTCCTTTCCCCAAAATTCAATTCCTTTTCCCAACATTAATTCCATTCCACAGCATTCCATTCAATTCCACAATATTCCATTCTATTCCTTAACATGTGATTCCATTCCAACACATTATTCCCGTTTTATTACATTCCATTCCATTGATTAAAATTTGGTTCTATTAATTAAAATTCCAATTCATACCATAATATTATATTCGATTACACCGACCACCATTCCATATCAAACTTTCTATTTCGTTCTATTACTTAGGATTCCATGCCAAACCTCAAAATTTCATTCTCTTCCTTAATGTTCTATGCCTTTCCACTACGTTCTTCTGTTTTCCACTACTTTCCATTGCATTCCACATCATTGCTTTCCATTTCGTAACATTCCATTGCATTGCACAGCATTCCATTCCATTACAATCATTTCATTCAATTCCACAACATTCCATTCCATTCCATAACTTTCGTTTCCACTCAAACACATTATTCCCGTTCTTTTACCTAACATTCCATTCCATTTTTAAATATTTGGTAGTATTAATCAATATACCACTTCATAACATAGCATTCAATTCCATTTCACAGTATCGAATTCCATTTTTAAATTTCTATTTCATTCTATTGCTTAAGGTTCCATTGCAATTCACAAAATTCCATTCTATTCCTTAAACTTCCATTCCTTTCTCAATATTCCAATTCTTTTTACAACATTCCTTTGCATTCCACAGCATTCCGTTCTATTCCTTAACATTCCATTTAATTCCACAACATTCAATTCCATTCAATAACATTTGATTCCATTCAGACAATAATCCCGTTGTTACCTAACATTCCATTATATTCTTTGAAAATCGGTTCTATTAATCAACGTTCACTTCATACCACAATATTCCATTTCAAACACTCTTTCGATTGCCCAACATTCCTTTCCAATTAATTCTATTTAATTCTGTTGCATAAGATTCCATTCCATTCCTTAACTTTCCATTCCTTTACCAACATTCTATTCTTTTCCAAAACATTCCATTTCATTCCACAGCCTTCCATTCCATTCCTTCCCCAACGTTCTATTCCTTTCCACTTCTTTCCTTTACATTCCACATCATTCCATTACGTTACATAACATTCCACAACATTCCATTATATTGCACATCATTTGATTCCATTCCACACAATCCCATTCTGTTACCTAACATTCCATTCCATTCATTAAAATTCATTTATATTAATCAAAATTCCACATCATACCATAACATTCATTCCATTACACAGCATTCCATTCCATTTAAAACATTCTATTTCATTCTGTTGCACAACATTCCATTCCAGTCCACGAAATTACATATCATTCCCTAAACTTCCTTTCTTTGCCCCAACATTCTATTCCTTTACTCAACATTCCTTGCGTTCCACAACATTCCATTCCATTCCATAACTTTCAATTGCATTAAAAAAAATACCATTCCATTCCATTCAATACCAACACATTATTCCCATTCTGGTGCATAACATTCCATTCCATTCATTAAAATTTTGTCCTATTAATCAACATTCCACTTCATTGCATAGCATTCCATTCGATTACACACTCATGTCCAATTCATTCTCTTTCATTTTTTCCATAAGATTGCATTCCAATCCACAAAATTCCATTTTATTCCTTGACCTTCCATGCCTTTCTCCAACGTTCTATTCCTTTCCACTACTTTCCATTGCATTCCACATCATTGCATTCTTTCTGTAACATTTCATTCAATTCCACAACATTCCAATCCATTCCATGACATTCGATTCCATTCCAACACATTATTCCCATGGTTACAAAACATTCAATATCATTCAATAAAATTTCGTTCTATTAATCATCATTCCCCTTCATAGCATAACATTCCACTAGATTACACAACATCCCATTCAATTGCAAACTTTGTATCTCATTCCATTGCAGAAGATTCCATTCCAATCCACAAAATTCCATTCCATTCCTTCACCCTCCATTCCTTTCCCCAACTTTCTATTGCTTTCCACAACATTCTATTGCATTCCACAGCATTCCATTCCTATCCATAACATTCCATTTCAATCCACAAATTCCTTTCCGTTCCTTAACCTTCATTTCAAACATTCTATTTCGTTCTATTGCATAGGATTCCATTCCAATCCACAAAATTGCATTCTCTTCCTTGACTTTCCATGCCTTTCCCCAACGTTCTATTTCTTTCTACTACTTTCCATTGCATTTCACATCATTCCATTCCATTTCGTAACATTCCATTCAATTCCACAGCATTCCATTCCATTCCATAACATTTGATTCCATTCCAACCCATTATTCCCGTTGTATTACATTACATTACATTGATTCAGTAAAATTTGGTTCTATTAATTAACATTCCAATTCCTACCATAATATTCCATTCGATTACACAGAACACCATTCCATATCAAACATTCTATTTCATTCTGCTGCATAGGATTCCATTCCAATCCACAAAATTCCATTCTCTTCCTTAACATTCTATGCCTTTCCCCAACGTTCTGTTGCTTTCCACTACTTTCCAATGTAGTCCCCAACATTGCATTCCATTTTGTAACATTCCATTGCATTCCACATTATTTCATTCCATTCCAAACTTTTCATTCAATTCCACAACATTCCATTCCATTTCATAAATTTCGTTTCCATTCAAAAATATTACTCCCGTTCTTTTACATAACATTCCATTCCGTTTTTTAATATTTGGTTCTAATAATCAACATACCATTTCATACCATACCATTTAATTCCATTTCACAGCATCGAATTCCATTTCAAACATTCTATGTCGTACTATTGCATAAGATTCCATTCTAATCCACAAAATTACATTCTATTCCTTAACCTTTCATTGCTTTCTCAATATTCCATTCTTTTCCACAACATTCCATTGCATTCCAAACCATTCCGTTCCATTCCTTAAATTTCCATTCAATGACACACATTCAATTCCATTCTGTAACATTTGTTTCCATTGATATACATTATTCCTTTTCTTAACCTAACATTCCATTCCATTCATTTAAATTCGGTTGTATTAATCTACATTCTCCTTCATACCATAACATTCCATTTGATTACCCAAGATTCCATTCCATTTCAATAATTCTATTTTATTTTATTGCATAGTATTCCATTCCAATCCACAAAATTACATTCCATTCCTTAATATTTCATTCCTTTCTCAACATTCTGTTCCTTTCTGCAACATTCCAAGCATTCCAAACCATTCCATAACATTTGATTTCATTCCAACACGTTATTCCAGTTCTGTTGCAAACATTCCATTTCATTCATTAAAATTTTGTCCTGTTAATGAACATTCCAGTTCATAGCATAATATTCCTTTCGATTACCCAACATTCCTTTCCAATTCATTCTATTTCATACATTCCTTTCTCCAACTTTCTATTGCTTTCCACAACATTCCATTGCATTCCAAAGCATTCCATTCCTTTCCATATCATTCTTTTCAATTCCACAACATTCCATTAAATTCCATAACATTCAATTCATTCCCGACACATTATTTGCATTCTGTGACATAACATTCCATTCCATTCACTAAAATTCGGTTCTACTACTCTACATTCCACGTCATCCAATAACATTCCATTCGATTACACCAGATAACTCTCCATTTCAAGCATTGTATTTCATGCTATTGCATAAAATTCCATTACAAACCACAAAATTCTCTTTCATTCCTTAACCTTCCATTCCTTTCCCCAAAATTCAATTCCTTTTCCCAACATTCAATTCCGTTCCACAGCATTCCATTCAATTAAACAATATTCCCTTCTATTCCTTAACATGCGATTCCATTCCAACACATTCTAATCCACAAAATTCCATTCTATTCCTTAACCTTCCATTCCTTTCTCAATGTTCCATTGTTTTCCACAACATTCCATTCCAATCCAAAACATTCCATTCCATTCCTTTATTTTCCATTCCTTTCCCCAACATTCTGTTTCTTTCCAAAACATTCCATTTCATTCCATAGCATTCCATTCCATTCCTTCCCCAAAATTCTATTCCTTTCCACTACTTTCCATTGCATTCCACATCATTCCATTATATTGCACAACATTTGATTTCATTGTACACATTCCCTTTCTATTACCTAACATTCCATTCTATTCATTAAAATTCATTTATATTAATCAAAATTCTACATTATTCCATAACATTCCGTTCCATTTCATAGCATCCATTCAATTTCAAACATTCGTTTTCATTCCATTGCATAAGATTCCATTCCAATCCACAAAATTCCATTCCATTCTGTAAGCTTTCCCCCACATTCTATTCAGTTTCACAGCATTGCATTTAATTCCATAACATTCCATTCAATTCCATGACATTCTATTCCTTTGCTCAGCATTCCTTTGCATTCCACAGCATTCCATTCTTGTCCATAACATTACATTCAATTTCACAATTCCACAACATTCAATGCCATTCCATATCTTTCGATTCCATTCAAACAAGTTACTACCGTTCTTTCACCTAACATTCCATTCCTTTCTTTAATATTCGGTTCTATTAATCAACTTTCCACTTCAAACCATAGCATTCAATTCCATTTCACAGCATCGAATTATATTTCAAACATTCTATTTCATTCTATTGCATAAGATTCAATTCCAAACCACAAAATTCAATTTCATTTCTTATCCTTCCATTCTTTTCCGCAAAATTCAATTCCTATCCCCAAATTCAATTCCATTCCACAGCATTCCATTCAATTCCACAATATTCCATTCCATTCCTTAACATTCGATTCCATCCCAACACATTATTCCAATTCTATTACACAACATTAAATTGATTCAGTAAAATTTGTTCCTATTAATTAACATTCCATTCCATACCATTAAATTCCATTCGATTACACAGAACACCATTCCATTTCAACCATTCTATTCCGTTCTATTGCATAGGATTCCATTCCATCCACAAAATTCCATTCTATTCCTTGACCTTCCAATGCTGTCACAAATGTTCTATTGCTTTCCACTACTTTCCATTGCATTCCACAGCATTCCATTCTGGTCCATAACATTCTATTACATTCCAACAGTTTATTCCAATGCTTTTTCAAAACAATCAATACCTTTCATTAAAATACAGTTATATTAATCAACATTCCCCTTCATACCGTAACATTCCATTTGATTATACGATATTCCATTCCATTTCAAACATTCTATTTCATTCTATTTCATAAGATTCCATTCAAATACTCAAAATTCCATTCCATTCTGTAACCTTTCACCAACATTCCATTCCATTCCACAGCATTGTATTCCAATCCATAACATTCCATTCAAATCCATAATATTCTATTCCTTTCCGGAACATTCCATTGCATTCCACAGCATTCCATTCCAATAAAAATCATTCCATTGCATTCCAAAATATTCCATGCCATTCCATTACTTTCGATTCCTTTCCAACACATTATTCCTTTTCCACTGCATAACATTGCATTCCATTCATTAAAATTTCATCCTATTAATCAACATTCCACTTCATAGCATAACATTCCAATCGATTACACCACATTCCTTTCCAATTCATTCTATTTCCTTCTTTGGCATAAGATTCCATTGCAAATAAATATTCCATTAAATTCATTAACCTCCCATTGATTTCCCTAACTTTCTATTCCTTCCCTCAACATTCTGTTACATTCCCCATCATTCGATTCTATTTTGTAAAATTCCATTCAAATAGACAACATTTCATTTCATTCCATAACATTCAATTCCATTCCAAAATATTAATCACATTGTTACCTAACATTCCATTCCATTTTTCAAAATTCCGTTCCATTAATCAACATTCCACTTCATACCATAACGTTCAATTCCATTTCACGATATTCCATTCCTTGTAAAACATTCTATTTCATTCTATTGCATAATATTCCATTCCAGTCCACACGATTCCATTGCATTCCATAAACTTCCATTCCTTTCCTCAACATTCTATTCCTTTCCACAACATTCCATTGCATTCCACAGAATTTCATTGCATTAGATAACATTCCATTCAATTCCACAACATTAAATTCCATTCCATAACATTCAATTCATTCCCAACACATTATTCCCTATCTGTTACATAACATTTCATTCCATTCATTAAAAGTAGGTTCTACTGTTCTTCATTCCACATCAGCCCAATACACGCCATTAGATTACACCACATTCCATTCCATTTCAAACATTCTATTTCTTTCTTTTTCATAAGATTCCATTCTAATCCACAAAATTTCATTCCATACTTAACCTCCATTCATTTCTCCAACGTTCTATTCCTTTTAACAACATTCCTTTGCTTTCGACAGCATTCAATTCCATTCCATTCCGCAACATTCTATTACTTTCCACTACTTTAGATTGCATTTCACATCATTCCATTCGATTGCATAACATTCCGTTCAATTCCACAACACTCCATTACATTCCATAACTTTAGATTCCATTCCAAAAAATTATTGCCATTCTGGTACCTAACATTCCATTCCATTCATAGAAATTCTTTTCTATTAATCAACATTCCACTTTATAGCATAGCATTCATTCGATTACACAACATCCCATTCAATTGCAAACATTGTACCTCATTCCATTACATAAGATTCCAACCCAACCCACAAAATTCCATTGCATTCCATAAAATTCCTTTACTTTCCCCAATGTTCTATTCCATTCCACAACATGACACTGCATTCCACAGCATTGAATTCCATTCCAAAACATTCGATTCACTTCAAAAATATTATTCCTCATCTTTTACATAATATTCCATTGCATTCATTAAAATTAACGTCTATTAAGCAACACTGTACTTCATAACACAAAATTCCAATCGAATTTGAAACATTCTATTGTATTTCAAATACCGTATTTCATTCTACTGCATAAGATTCCATTCCAATCCACGAAATTCCATTCCACTCCTAAGCCTCCCACTGCTTTCCCTAACGTTCTACTTTTTCCACTACATTAAATTGCATTCCACAATATTGCATTCCATTCTGCAACATTCCATTCAATTCCACAACATTCTATTCCATTCCAAAACATTCCATTCCTTTCCATTCCATTCGATTCCATTACAACAAATTTTTCCCATTCTTTTACAAAGCATTCCAATCCATTAGTCAAAATTCTGTTCTATTAATCAAGATTGCACTTCATACCATAATATTCCATTCGATTATACAACATTGCAGTCCATTTCAACATTCCATTTCATTCCATTCCATAAGATTCCATTCCAACCCACAAAATTCCATTCCATTCCTTTAACTTCCATTCCTTTCCCAACAGTCTACTTCTTTCCACAACATTCCGTTACATTCCACAGCATTCCATTCCATTCCAGAACATAGCATTCTACTCCATTACATTTGACTCCATTCAAAGAACTTATTCCGATTATTACCTAACATTCCATTCCGTTCTTCAAAATTAGGTTCCATTAATCAACATTCCGCTTCACAGCATAACACTCCATTCGATTATGCAACATTCCTTTACATTTCATTCTATTTCATTCTGTTGCATAAGTTCCATTCCAATCCAAAAAATTCCATTCCATTTCTTTCCCAACATTCCATTCAATTCCACAACATACCATTCCATTCCATACAATTCATTCCCAACACATTATTCCCATTCTCCTACAAAACATTTGAGACCATTCATTCCAATTCGGTTCTACTAATCAACATTCCCCTTCATAGCATAACTTTCCACTCAATTACACAACATTCCTTTCCAATTCATTCTATTTCATTCTGTTGCATAAGATTCCATTCTAATCCACAAATTTCATTCCATACTTAACCTCCATTCATTTCTCCAACTTTCTATTCCTTTTAACAACATTCCTTTGCCTTCAACAGCATTCAATTCCATTCCTTTCCCAAAGATTCTATTTCTGTCCGCTACTTTCCATTGCATTTCAAATCTTTCCATTCCATAACTTTCCATTCAATTCCACAACATTCCATTATATTCCATAACATTCGACTCCATTCCAACGCATTATTGCCGTTCTGTTACATAACATCCCATTCCATTCATTAAAATTCTTCTCTTAGTTAACCTTCCACTTCATAGCATAGAATTCATTCGATTACACATCATCCCATTCAATTGCAAACATTGTATCTCATTCCATTGCATAAGATTCCCATCCAACAAACAAAATTCCATTGCATTCTTTAAAATTCCATTCCTTTCCCCAAAGTTCCATTCCTTTTCACAACATGACACTGCATTCCACAGCACTCCATTCTGTTCCATAACATTGGATTCCTTTCAAAAACATTCTCGATCTGTTACATAATATTCCATTGCATTCATTAAAATGCACGTCAAAGAAGCAACATTCTACTTCATACCACGAAATTCGAATCGTATATACAACATTCTATTGTATTTCCAATAATGTATTTCATTATATTGCATAAGATTCCATTACAATCCACCAAATTCCAATCCATTCCTTTAACATCCATTCCTGTCCCACCACTCTATTCCTACCCTCAGTATTCCATTCCGTTCCAAAGCATTCCATTGCATTCCAAAACATAACGTTCCATTCCAAAACATTCCACTCCATTCGAACACGTTATTCTGATAATTACCTAACATTCCATTCCATTCTTCACAATTCGGGTCTATTAATCAACATTCCACTTCATACCATAACATTCCATCCCACTACAAAAGATTCCGTCCCATTTAAAACATTCTATTTCATTCTGTAGCATAGCATTCATTCCATTCCACAAAATTCCATTCCATTCCTTCCCCCTCCATGCCTTTCCCCAACGTTCTATTACTTTCCACAATATTCCCTTGTATTTCACAGGATTAGATTCCTTTCCATAACATTCTATTCAATTCCACTACATTCCATTCCATTCCATAACATTCAATTCCATGCCAAAACATTATTCGCGTTCTGTTACTCAACATTCCATTCCATTCATTAAAATTCTCTTCTATTAATCAACATTCCACTCTATCCCATAATATTACATTCAATTACACAACATTCCATGCCGTTTCAAACACTCTTTTACATTCTATTGCATAGGATTCCATTCCAATCTACCAAATTCCATTCTATTCCTTAACCTTCCATTCTGTTCAGATATGTTCTATTCCTTTCCACAACATTCCATTGCATTCAATAGCATTCAATTTCATTCCTTACCTTTGCATGCAATACCGCAACACTCAATTCCATTCCATAACATTTGTTTCCATTGAAACACATTCCTCCCTTTCTCTAAACTAATATTCCATTCCTTTCATTTTAATTTGGTTCTATTAATCTATATTCCACTTCCTACCATAACAGTCCCTTTGATTACACAATATTCCATTCCATTTCAAACATTCTATTTTATTCTATTGCATGAGATTCCATTCCAATTCAAATAATTCAATTGCATTCCTGAATATTTAATTCCTTTCAGCAACATTCTATTCCTATGTGCAACATTCCTTTGCATTCCAAAGCGTTCTAATAAATTCCATAACATTCGATTTCATTCCAACACATTATTGCAATTCTGTTGCAAACATTCCATTCCATTCATTAAAATTTTGCCCTCTTAACGAACATTTCATTTCACAGCATAACATTCCATTCGATTATGCAACATTCCTTTCCATTTCATTCTATTTCATTCTGTTGCATATGTTCCATTCCAATCCAAAAAATTCCATTCCATTCCTTTCCCAACATTCCATTCAATTCCACAACATTCCATTCCATTCCATAAAATTCATTCCCAACACATTATTCAATTTCTGCTAAAAAACATTCGAGACCATTTATTCAAATTCGGTTCTATTAATCAAAATTCCCCTTCATAGCATAAGTTTCCTTTCGATTACACAACATTCCTTTCTAATTCATTCTATTTCATTCTGTTGCATAAGATTCCATTCTTATCCACAAAATTTCATTCCATACTTAACCTCCATTCATTTCTAGAATGTTCTATTCCTTTTAACAATATTCCTTTGCCTTCGACAGCATTCATTTCCATTCCTTTCCCCAACATTCTATTACTTTCCACTACATTCCATTGCATTTCAAATCTTTCCATTCCATAACTTTCCATACAATTACACAACATTCCTTAACATTCCAAAGCATTCGATTCCATTCCAACACATTATTGCCGTTCTGTTACGTAACATTCCATTCCATTCATTAAAATTCTTCTCTAAGTTAACCTTCCACTTCATAGCATAGAATTCATTCGATTACACAACATCCCATTCAATTGCAAACATTGTATCTCATTCCATTGCATAAGATTCCCATCCAACCCACAAAATTCCATTGCATCCTTTAAAATTCCTTTCATTTCTCCAAAGTTCTGTTCCTTTTCACAACATGACACTGCATTCGACAGCATTCCATTCTGTTCCATAAAATTGGATTCCTTTCAAAAACATTCTCGATCTGTTACGTAATATTCCATTGCTTTCATTAAAATGCACTTCTGTGAAGCAACATTCTACTTCATACCACAAAATTCGAATCGTATATACAACATTCTGTTGTATTTCCAATAATGTATTTAATTCTATTGCATAAGATTACTTTACAATCCACCAAATTCCAATCCATTCCTTTAACTTGAATTCCTGTCCCAACACTCTATTCCTACCCTCAGAATGCCATTCCGTTCCAAAGTATTCCATTACATTCCAAAACATAGCGTTCCATTCCAAAATATTCCACTCCATTCGAACACGTTATTCTGATAAATACCTAACATTCCATTCCATTCTTCACAATTCGGGTCTATTAATCAACATTCCACTTCATACATAACATTCCATTCCATTACAAAAGATTCCATCCCATTTAAAACATTCTATTTCGTTCTGTAGCACAGCATTCATTCCATTCCACAAAATTTCATTCCATTCCTTCCCCCTCCATGCCTTTCCCCAACGTTCCATTACTTTCCACAACATTCCCTTGCATTTTACAGCATTGCATTCCTTTCCATAACATTCTATTCAATTCCACTACATTCCATTCCTTAACATTCAATTCCTTGCCAAAACATTATTCTCTTTCTGTTCCTCAACATTCCATTCCATTCATTGAAATTCTCTTCCATTAATCAACATTCCACCCTATCCGATAATACTACATTCAATTACACAATATTCCATTCCATTTCAAACCGTCTTTTCCTTTCTATTGTATAGGATACCATTACAACCTACAAACTTCCACTCTATTCCTTAAACTTCCATTCTGTTCAGAAATGTTCTATTCCTTTCCACAACATTCCATTGCATTCAATAGCATTCCATTCCTTTCCTTAACTTTCCATGCAATTCCCCAACGTTCAATTCCATTCCATAACATTTGTTTCCATTGAAACATATTATTCCCTTTCTGTAACCTAATATTCCATTCCTTTCATTTTAATTTGGTTCTATTAATCTACATTCCACTTCGTTCCATAACGGTTCCTTTGATTACACAACATTCCATTCCATTTCAAACATTTTATTTTATTCTATTGCATGAGATTCCATTCCAATTCAAATAATTCAATTGCATTCCTGAAAATTTCATTCCGTTCCGCAACATTCTATTCCTATCAGAAACATTGCATTGCATTTCAAAGCGTTCCATTACATTCCATAACATTCGATTTCATTCCAAGACATTATTGCAATTCTGTTGCAAACATTCCATTCCGTTCTTTAAAATTTTGTCATCTTAACGAACATTCCACTTCACAGCATAACATTCCATTCGATTATGCAACATTCCTTTCCATTTCATTCTATTTCATTCTGTTGCATAAGTTCCATTCCAATCCAAAATATTCCATTCCATTCCTTTCCTAACATTCCTTTCAATTCCACAACATTCCATTCCATTCATTACAATTCATTCCCAACACATTACTCCCATCTGCTAAAAACTTTCGAGACCATTCATTCAAATTCGGTTCTATTAATCAAAATTCCCCTTCATAGCATAACTTTCCTTTCCATTACACAACATTCCTTTCCAATTCATTCAATATCATTCTGCTCCATAAGATTAAATTCTAATCCACAAAATTTCATTCCATACTTAACCTGCATTCCTTTACCCAACATTCTATTACTTTCCACTACTTTCCATTTCATTTCACATCATTCCATTCCATTGCATAACATTCCATTCAATTCCACAACACTCCATTACATTCCATAACATTCGATCCCATTCCAACAAATTATTGCCATTCTGTTGCCTAACATTAAATTCCATTCATTGAAAATCTTTTCTATTAATCAACATTCCCCTTCATACCATAACATTCCATTCGAATACACAACGTTCTATACAATTTCATTCAGGCTATTTCATTTTATTTCATAAGACTCTTTCCAATCCACAAAATACCATTCCATTCTTCAACATTTCATTCCTTTTCCCAACAATCCGTTGCATTTCACAGCGTTTCATTCCATTCCAAAGTTCTCCATTGCATTCCAAAATACTCCACTGCATTCCATAAGATTCCATTCCATTCCAACACATTATTCCCATTCTGTTGCATAACATTCCAATCCATTCATTAAAAATTGTCCCATTAATGAACATTCCACTTTATAGCATAACATTCCGTTCTATTATGCAACATTCTTTCCAATTCATTCTATTTCATTCTGTTGCATATGATTCCATTCCTATCAAAAAATTCCATGCCATTGCTTAAACTTCCACTCCTATCAAACATTCCATTCAATTCCACAACATTCCATTCCATTTCATTACATACAATTCATTCCCAACACATTATACCCGTTCTGCTACAAAACATTCGATTCCATTCATTCAAATTCAGTTCTATTAATCAAAATTCCCCTTCCTAGCATAACTTTCCATTCGATTACACAACATTCCTTTCCAAAGCATTCTATTTCATTCTGTTGCATAAGATTCCATCCAATCAACAAAATTCCCTTCCATTCCTTCCCCTTCCATGCCTTTCCAGAACTTTCTATTACTTTCCACAACATTCCCTTGCATTTGACAGCATTCCTTTCCTTTCCATAACATTCTATTCAATTCCACAACATTCCATTCCATAACATTCAATTCCATGCCAACACATTATTCTCGTTCTGTTACTCAACATTCCATTCCATTCATTAAAATTCTCTTTTATTAATCAACATTCCACTCTATCCCATAATATTACATTCAATTACACAACATTCCATTCCATTTCAAACACTTTTTTCATTCTATTGCACAGAATTCCATTCCATTCCAGAAAATACCATTCTATTCCTTTACCTTCAATTCTGTTCAGAAATGTTCTATTCCTTTCCACAACATTCCATTGCATTCAATAGCATTCCATTCCATTCCTTACCATTCCATGCAATTCCCCAAAATTCAATTCCTTTAAATAACATTTGATTCCATTGAAACACATTTTTCCCTTTCTGTAACCTAATATTCCATTCCATTCATTTTAATTTGGTTCTATTAATCTAAATTCCCTTCGTAATATAACAGTCCCTTTGATTACACAACATTCCATTCCATTTCAAACATTCTATTTTATTCTATTGCATGAGATTCCATTCCAATTCAAATAATTCAATTGCATTCCTGAATATATCATTCCTTTCAGCAACATTCTATTCCTATCTACAACATTCGATTGCATTCCAAAGGGTTCCATTCCATTCCATAACATTCCATTTCATTCCAATACATTATTGCAATTCTGTTGCAAATATTCCATTCCATTCATTAAATTTTGTCCTCTTAACGAACATTCCACTTCACAGCATAACATTCCATTCAATTACGCAACATTCCTTTCCATTTCACTCTATTTCATTCTGTTGCATAAGTTCCATTCCAATCCAAAAAATTCCATTCCATTCCTTTCCAAACATTCCATTCAATTCCACAACATTTCATTCCATCCATACAATTCATTTCCAAAACTTTTTCCCATTCTGCAACAAAACATTCGAGACCATTCATTCAAATTCGGTTCTATTAATCAAAATTCCCCTTCATAGCATAACTTTCCTTTCGGTTACACAACATTCCTTTCCAATTCATTCTATTTCATTCTGTTGCATAAGATTCCATTCTAATCCACAAAATTTCATTCCATCCTTATCCTCCATTCATTTCTCCATTGTTCTATTCCTTTTAACAACATTCCTTTGCCTCCGACAGCATTCAATTCCATTCCTTTACCCAACATTCTATTACTTTCCACTACATTCCATTGCATTTCACATCATTCCATTCCATTGCATAACATTCCATTGAATTCCACAACACTCCATTACATTCCGTAACATTCCATCCCATTCTAACAAATTATTGCCTTTCTGTTACCTAACATTAAATTCCATTCATTGAAATTCTTTTCTATTAATCAACAATCCCCTTCATACCATAACATTCCATTCGAAAACACAACGTTCTTTTCAATTTCATTCAGTCTATTTCATTCTATTGCATAAGACTCCTTCCAATCCACAAAATAACATTCCATTCTTTAACATTAAATTCCTTTCCCCAACAATCCATCGCATTCCACAGCATTTCATTCCATTCCAACGCTCTCCATTGCATTCCAGAACATTCCATTCCATTCCATAACATTCCATTCCATTCCAACACATTATTCCCATTCTGTTGCATAACATTCCAATACATTGATTAAAATTTTGTCCTATTAATGAACATTCCTCTTCATAGCATATGATTCCATTCGTTTATGCAACGTTATGTCCAAATCATTCTATTTCATTCGGTTGCATAAGATTCCATTCCAATCCAAAAAATTCAATTCCATTCCTTAAACTTCCATACCTTTCAAACATTTCATCCCATTGCACAACATTCCATTCCATTCCATTACATACAATTCATTCCCAACACATCATTCCCGTTCTGCTACAAAACATTAGATTCCATTCATTGATATTCGGTTCTATTAATCCAAATTCCCTTTTATAACATAACTTTCCATTCGATTACACAACATTCCTTTCCAATTCATTCTATTTCATTCTGTTGCATAGCATCCCTTCCAATCCACAAAATTCAATTCAATTCCTTCACCCTCCATGCCTTTCCCCAACGTTCTATTACTTTCCACAACATTCCCTTGCATTTCATAGCATTCCATTCCTTTCCATAACATTCTATTCAATTCCACTACATTCAATTCCATTCCATAACATTCAATTCCATGCCAACACATTATTCTCGTTCTGTTACTCAACATTCCATTCCATTCATTAAAATTCTCTTCTATTAATCAACATTCCACTCTATCCCATAATATTACATTCAATTACACAACATTACATTCCATTTCAAAAACTGTTTTTTTTATTCTAATGCATAGGAATCCATTCCAATCTACAAAATTTCATTCTGTTCCTTAACCTCCATTCTGTTCAGAAATGTTCTATTCCTTTCCACAATATTCCATTGCATTCAATATCATTCCATTGCATTCCTTAACTTTCCATGCAATTCCCCGACATTCAATTGCATTCCATAACATTTGTTTCCATTGAAACACATTATTACCTTCCTGTAACCTAATATTCCATTCCATTCATTTTAATTTGGTTCTATTAATCTACATTCCACTTCGTACCATAACAGTCCCTTTGATTACACAACATTCCATTCCATTTCAAACATTCTATTTTATTCTATTGCATGAGATTCCATTCCAATTCAAATAATTCAATTGCATTTCTGAATATTTCATTCCTTTCAGCAACACTCTATTTCTATCTGCAACAATCCATTGCATTCCAAAGCATTCTTTTCCATTGCATAACATTCCTTTCAATTCCACATCACTCCATTACATTCCATAACATTTGATCCCATTCCAAAAATTATTGCTGTTCGGTTACCTAACATTAAAATCCATTCATTGAAATTCTTTTCTATTAATCAACATTCCCCTTCATAGCATTACATTCCTCGAATACAAAACGTTCTATTCAATTTCATTCAGTCTATTTTATTCTATTTCATAAGACTCCTTCCAATCCAAAAAATACCATTCAATTCTTCAACATTTCATTCCTTTCCCCAACAATCCATTTGCATTCCACAACGTTTCGTTCCATTCCAAATCTCTCCATTGCATTCCAAAATATTCCACTCTATTCCATGACATTCCATTCCATTCCAACAAATTATTCCCATTCTGTTGCATAACATTCCAATACATTCATTAAAATTTTGTCCTACTAATGAACATTCCACTTTGTAGCATAACATTCCGTTCGATTATACAGCATTCTTTCCAATTCATTCTTTTTCATTCTGTTGCATAAGATTCAATTCCAATCCAAAAAATTCCATTCCATTCCTTAAACTTCCATTCTTCAAACATTCCATTCAATTCCACAACATTCCATTCCGTTCCTTTACATACAATTCATTCCCAACACATTATTCCCGTTCTGCTACAAAACATTTGATTCCATTCATTTAAATTCGGTTTTATTAATCAAAATTCCACTTCATAGCATAACTTTCCATTCGATTACACAACATTCCTTGCCAATTCATTCTATTTCATTCTGTTGCATAGCATCCCTTCCAATTCACAAAATTCAATTCAATTCCTTTTCGCTCCATTCCTTTCCCCAACGTTCTCTTACTTTCCACAACATTCCCTAGCATTTCACAGCATTCCATTCCTTTCCATAACATTCTATTCAATTCCACTACATTCAATTCCATTAAATAACATTCAATTATATGCCAAAACATTATTCTCGTTCTGTGACTCAACATTCCATTCCATTCATTAAAATTCTCTTCTATTAATCAACATTATACTCTATCCCATAAAATTACATTCTGTCACACAACATTCCATTCCATTTAAAAAAGTTTTTCATTCTAGTGCATAGGATTCCATTCCAATCTAAAAAATTCCATTCTTTTCCTTAAAATTCCTTTCTGTTCAGAAATATTCTATTCCTTTCCACAACATTCCATTGCATTCAGTAGCATTCCATTCCATTCCTTACCTTTCCATGCGATTCCCCAACATTCAGTTCCATTCCATAACATTTGTTTCCATTGAAACACATTATTCCCTTTCTGTAACTTAATATTCCATTCCATTCATTTTAATTTGGTTCTATTAATCTACATTCCACTTCAGACCGTAACAGTCCCTTTGATTACACAACATTCCATTCCATTTCAAACATTCTATTTTATTCTATTGCTTGAGATTCCATTCCAATTCAAATAATTCAATTGCATTCCGGAATGTTTCATTCTTTTCAGCAACATTCTATTCCTATCTGCAACATTCCATTGCATTTCAAAGCATTCCATTCCATTCCATAACATTCGATTTCATTCCAACACATTATTGCAATTCTGTTGTAAACATTCCATTACATTCATTTTAATTTGGTTCTATTAATCTACATACCACTTCGGACCGTAACAGTTCCTTTGATTACACCACATTCCATTCCATTTAAAACATTCTATTTTATTCTATTGCATGAGATTCCATTCCAATTCAAATAAATCAATTGCATTCCTGAATATTTCATTCTTTTCAGCAACATTCTATTGCTATCTGCAACATTCCATTGCATTCCAAAGCATTCCATTCCATTCCATAACATTCGATTTCATTCCAACACATTATTGCAATTCTGTTGCAAACATTCCATTCCATTCATTAAAATTTTGTCCTCTTAACGAACATTCCACTTCACAGCATAACATTCCATTCGATTACGCAACATTAATTTCCATTTCATTCTATTTCATTCTGTTGCATAAGATTCCATTCAAATATACAAGATTTCATTCCATACTTAACCTCCATTCATTTCTCCAACTTTCTATTCCTTTTAACAACATTCCTTTGCCGTCGACAGCATTCAATTCCATTCCTTTCGCAACATTCTATTACTTTCCACTACTTTCCATTGCATTTCAAATCTTTAAATTCCATAACTTTCCATTCAATTACACAACATTCCTTTACATTCCATAACATTCGATTCCATTTAAACGCATTATTGCCGTTCTGTTACATAACATTCCATTCCATTCATTAAAATTTTTCTCTTAGTTAAGCTTCCACTTCATAGCATAGAATTCATTCGATTACACAACATCCCATTCAATTGCAATCATTGTATCTCATTCCATTGCATAAGATTCCCATCCAACCCACAAAATTCCATTGCATTCTTTTAAATTCCATTCCTTTCCCCAAAGTTCTATTCCTTTTCACAACATGACACTGCATTCCACAGCATTCCATTCTGTTCCATAACATTGGATTCCTTTCAAAAACATTCTCGATCTGTTAAATAATATTCCATTACATTTATTAAAATGAACGTCAAAGAAGCAACATTCTACTTCATACCACGAAATTCGAATCGTATATACAACATTCTATTGTATTTCCAATAATGTATTTCATTCTATTCCATAAGATTCCATTACAGTCCACCAAATTCCAATCCATTCCTTTAACTTCCATTCCTGTCCCAACACTCTATTCCTACCCTCAGCATTCAATTCCGTTCCAAAGCATTCCATTCCATTCCAAAACATTCCACTCCATTCGAACACGTTATTCTGATAATTACCTAACATTCCATTCCATTCTTCACAATTCGGGTTTATTAATCACCATTCCACTTCATACCATAACATTCCATTCCATTACAAAAGATTCCATCCCATTTAAAACATTCTATTTCATTCTGTAGCATAGCATTCATTCCATTCCACAAAATTCCATTCCATTCCTTCCCCCTCCATGCCTTTCCCCAACGTTCTATTATTTTCCACAATATTCCCTTGCATTTCACAGGATTAGATTCCTTTCCATAACATTCTATTCAATTCCACTACATTCCATTCCATTCCATAACATTCAATTCCATGCCAAAACATTATTCTCGTTCTGTTACTCAACATTCCATGCCATTCATTAAAATTCTCTTCTATAAATCAACATTCCACTCTATCCCATAATATTACATTCAATTACACAACATTCCATTCCGTTTCAAACACTCTTTTCCATTCTATTGCATAGGAAACCATTCCAATCTACAAAATTCCTTTCTATGCCTTAACCTTCCATTCTGTTCAGAAATGTTCTATTCCTTTCCACAACATTCCATTGCATTCAATAGCATTCCATTCCTTTCCTTACCTTTCCATGCAATTCCCCAACATTCAATTCCATTCCATAACATTTGTTTCCATTGAAACACATTATTCCCTTTCTGTAACCTAATATACCATTCCATTCATTTTAATTTGGTTCTATTAATCTACATTCCACTTCGTTCCATAACTGTCCCTTTGATTACATAACATTCCATTCCGTTTCAAACATTCTATTTTATTCTATTGCATGAGATTCCATTCCAATTCAAATAATTCAATTGCATTGCTGAAAATTTCTTTCCTTTCCGCAACATTCTATTCCTATCAGCAACATTCCATTGCATTCCAAAGCGTTCCATTACATTCCATAACATTCGATTTCATTCCAAGACATTATTGCAATTCTGTTGCAAACATTCCATTCCGTTCTTTAAAATTTTGTCCTCTTAACGAACATTCCACTTCACAGCATAACATTCCATTCGATTATGCAACATTCCTTTCCATTTCATTCTATTTCATTCTGTTGCATAAGTTCCATTCCTATCCAAAAAATTCCATTCCATTCCTTTCCCAACATTCCATTCAATTCCACAACATTCCATTCCATTCAATACAATTCATTCCCAACACATTACTCCCATTCTGCAAAAACTTTCGAGACCATTCATTCAAATTCGGTTCTATTAATCAAAATTCCCCTTCATAGCATAACTTTCCTTTCCATTACACAACATTCCTTTCCAATTCATTCAATTTCATTCTGCTGCATAAGATTCCATTCTAATCCACAAAATTTCATTCCATACTTAACCTCCATTCCTTTCCCCAACATTCTATTACTTTCCACTACTTTTCATTTCATTTCACATCATTCCATTCCATTGCATAACTTCCATTCAATTCCACAACACTCCATTACATTCCATAACATTCGATCCCATTCCAACAAATTATTGCCGTTCTGTTACCTAACATTAAATTCCATTCATTGAAAATCTTTTCTATTAATCAACATTCCCCTTCATACCATAACATTCCGTTCGAATGCACAACATTCTATACAATTTCATTCAGGCTATTGCATTTTATTTCATAAGACACTTTCCAATCCACAAAATACCATTCCATTCTTCAACATTTCATTCCTTTTCCCAACAATCCGTTGCATTACACAGCGTTTCAATCCATTCCAAAGTTCTCCATTGCATTCCAAAATACCCCACTCCATTCCATAAGATTCCATTCCATTCCAACACATTATTCCCATTCTGTTGCATAACATTCCAATCCATTCATTAAAATTTTGTCCTATTAATGAACATTCCACTTCATAGCATAACATTCCGGTCTATTATGCAACATTCTTTCCAATTCATTCTATTTCATTCTGTTGCATAAGATTCCATTCCTATCAAAAAATGCCAGGCCATTCCTTAAACTTCCATTCCTATCAAACATTCCATTCAATTCCACAACATTCCATTCCATTTCATTACATACAATTCATTCCCAACACATTATACACGTTCTGCTACAAAACATTCGATTCCATTCATTCAAATTCAGTTCTATTAATCAAAATTCCCTTTCATAGCATAACTTTCCATTCGATTACACAACATTCTTTTCCAATTCATTCTATTTCATTCTGTTGCATAAGATTCCATTCCAATCCACAAAATTTCCTTCCATTCCTTCCCCTTCCATGCCTTTCCCCAACTTTCTATTACTTTCCACAACATTCCCTTGCATTTGACAGCATTCCATTCCTTTCCATAATATTCTATTCAATTCCACTACATTCCATTCCATTCAATAACATTCAATTCCATGCCACCACATTTTTCTCTTTCTGTTACTCAACATTCCATTCCATTCATTAAAATTCTCTTCTATTAATCAACATTCCACTGTACCCCATAATATTACTTTCAATTACACAACATTCCATTCCATTTCAAACACTCTTTTTCATTCTATTGCACAGGATTCCATTCCATTCTAGAAAATTCCATTCTATACCTTAACCTTCCATTCTGTTCAGAAATGTTCTATTCCTTTCCACAACATTCCATTGCATTCAATAGCATTCCATTCCATTCCTTAACTTTCCATGCAATTCCCCAAAATTCAATTACATTCCGTAACATTTGATTCCATTGAAACACATTTTTCCCTTTCTGTAATCTAATATTTCATTCCACTCATTTTAATTTGGTTCTATTAATCTAAATTCCCTTCGTAATATAACAGTCCCTTTGATTACACAACATTCCATTCCATTTCAAACATTCTATTTTATTTTATTGCATGAGATTCCATTCCAATTCAAATAATTCAATTGCATTCCTGAATATATCATTCCTTTCAGCAACATTCTATTCCTATCTACAACATTCGATTGCATTCCAAAGGGTTCCATTCCATTCCATAACATTCCATTTCATTCCAATACATTATTGCAATTCTGTTGCAAATATTCCATTCCATTCATTAAAATTTTGTCCTCTTAACGAACATTCCACTTCACAGCATAACATTCCATTCGATTACGCAACATTCCTTTCCATTTCACTCTATTTCATTCTGTTGCATAAGTTACATTCCAATCCAAAAAATTCCATTCCGTTCCTTTCCCAACATTCCATTCAATTCCACAACATTCCATTCCATCCATACAATTCATTTCCAACACTTTTTTCCCATTCTGCAACAAAACATTCGAGACCATTCATTCAAATTCGGTTCTATTAATCAAAATTCCCCTTCATAGCACAACTTTCCATTCGATTACACAACATTCCTTTCCAATTCATTCTATTTCATTCTGTTGCATAAGATTCCATTCTAATCCACAAAATTTCATTCCATCCTTAACCTCCATTCATTTCTCCAATGTTCTATTCCTTTTAACAACATTCCTTTGCCTCCGACAGCATTCAATTCCATTCCTTTACCCAACATTCTATTACTTTCCACTACTTTCCATTGCATTTCACATCATTCCATTCCATTGCATAGCATTCCATTCAATTCCACAACACTCCATTACATTCCATAACATTCCTTCCCATTCTAACAAATTATTGCCTTTCTGTTACCTAACATTAAATTCCATTCATTGAAATTCTTTTCTATTAATCAACATTCCCCTTCATACCATAACATTCCATTCGAAAACACAACGTTCTTTTCAATTTCATTCAGTCTATTTCATTCTATTGCATAAGACTCCTTCCAACCCACAAAATAACATTCCATTCTTTAACATTAAATTCCTTTCCCCAACAATCCATCGCATTCCACAGCATTTCATTCCATTCCAAAGCTCTCCATTGCATTCCAGAACATTCCATTACATTCCATAACATTCAATTCCTTGCCAAAACATTATTCTAGTTCTGTTCCTCAACATTCCATTCCATTCATTGAAATTCTCTTCCATTAATCAACATTCCACCATATCCGATAATATTACATTCAATTACACAGCATTCCATTCCATTTCAAACACTCTTTTCCATTCTATAGCATAGGATTCCATTCCAATCTACAAACTTCCATTCTATTCCTTAACCTTCCATTCTGTTCAGAAATGTTCTATTCCTTTCCACAACATTCCATTGCATTCAATAGAATTCCATTCCTTTCCTTTCCTTTCCATGCAGTTCCCCAATTTTCAATTCCATTCCATAACATTTGTTTCCATTGAAACACATTATTCCCTTTCTGTAACCTAATATACCATTCCATTCATTTTAATTTGGTTCTATTAATCTACATTCCACTTCGTTCCATAACAGTCCCTTTGATTACACAACATTCCATTCCGTTTCAAACATTCCAATTTATTCTATTGCATGAGATTCCATTCCAATTCAAATAATTCAATTGCATTCCTGAAAATTTCTTTCCTTTCCGCAGCATTGTATTCCTATCAGCAACATTCCATTGCATTCCAAAGCGTTCCATTACATTCCATAACATTCGATTTCATTCCAAGACATTATTGCAATTCTGTTGCAAACATTCCATTCCGTTCTTTAAAATTTTGTCCTCTTAACGAACATTCCACTTCACAGCATAACATTCCATTCGATTATGCAACATTCCTTTTAATTTCATTCTATTTCATTCTGTTGCATAAGTTCCATTCCTATCCAAATAATTCCATTCCATTCCTTTCCCAACATTCCATTCAATTCCACAACATTCCATTCCATTCAATACAATTCATTCCCAACACATTACTCCCATTCTGCAAAAACTTTCGAGACCATTCATTCAAATTCGGTTCTATTAATCAAAATTCCCCTTCATAGCATAACTTTCCTTTCCATTACACAACATTCCTTTCCAATTCATTCAATTTCATTCTGCTGCATAAGATTCCATTCTAATCCACAAAATTTCATTCCATACTTAACCTCCATTCCTTTCCCCAACATTCTATTACTTTCCACTACTTTTCATTTCATTTCACATCATTCCATTCCATTGCATAACTTCCATTCAATTCCACAACACTCCATTACATTCCATAACATTCGATCCCATTCCAACAAATTATTGCCGTTCTGTTACCTAACATTAAATTCCATTCATTGAAAATCTTTTCTATTAATCAACATTCCCCTTCATACCATAACATTCCATTCGAATACACAACGTTCTATACAATTTCATTCAGGCTATTTCATTTTATTTCATAAGACTCTTTCCAATCCACAAAATACCATTCCATTCTTCAACATTTCATTCCTTTTCCCAACAATCCGTTGCATTACACAGCGTTTCAATCCATTCCAAAGTTCTACATTGCATTCCAAAATACCCCACTCCATTCCATACGATTCCATTCCATTCCAACACATTATTCCCATTCTGTTGCATAACATACCAATCCATTCATTAAAATTTTGTCCTATTAATGAACATTCCACTTCATAGCATAACTTTCCGTTCTATTATGCAACATTCTTTCCAATTCATTCTATTTCATTCTGTTGCATAAGATTCCATTCCTATCAAAAAATTCCAGGCCATTCCTTAAACTTCCATTGCTATCAAACATTCCATTCAATTCCACAACATTCCATTCCATTTCATTACATACAATTCATTCCCAACACATTATACCAGTTCTGCTACAAAACATTCGATTCCATTCATTCAAATTCAGTTCTATTAATCAAAATTCCCCTTCATAGCATAACTTTCCATTCGATTACACAACATTCTTTTCCAATTCATTCTATTTCATTCTGTTGCATAAGATTCCATTCCAATCCACAAAATTTCCTTCCATTCCTTCCACTTCCATGCCTTTCCCCAACTTTCTATTACTTTCCACAACATTCCCTTGCATTTGACAGCATTCCTTTCCTTTCCATAATATTCTATTCAATTCCACTTCATTCCATTCCATTCCATAACATTCAATTCCATGCCAACACATTATTCTCTTTCTGTTTCTCAACATTCCATTCCATTCATTAAAATTCTCTTCTATTAATCAACATTCCACTGTATCCCATAATATTACATTCAATTACACAACATTCCATTCCATTACAAACACTCTTTTTCATTCTATCGCACAGGATTCCATTCCATTCTAGAAAATTCCATTCTATACCTTAACCTTCCATTCTGTTCAGAAAGGTTCTATTCCTTTCCACAACATTCCATTGCATTCAATAGCATTCCATTCCATTCCTTACCATTCCATGCAATTCCCCAAAATTCAATTCCATTCCATGACATTTGATTCCATTGAAACACATTTTTCCCTTTCTGTAACCTAATATTCCATTCCATTCATTTTAATTTTGTTCTATTAATCTAAATTCCCTTCGTAATATAACAGTCCCTTTGATTACACAACATTCCATTCCATTTCAAACATTCTATTTTATTCTATTGCATGAGATTCCATTCCAATTCAAATAATTCAATTGCATTCCTGAATATATCATTCCTTTCAGCAACATTCTATTCCTATCTACAACATTCGATTGCATTCCAAAGTGTTCCATTCCATTCCATAACATTCGATTTCATTCCAATACATTATTGCAATTCTGTTGCAAATATTCCATTCCATTCATTAAAATTTTGTCCTCTTAACGAACATTCCACTTCACAGCATAACATTCCATTCGATTACGCAACATTCCTTTCCATTTCACTCTATTTCATTCTGTTGCATAAGTTCCATTCCAATCCAAAAAATTCCATCCGTTCCTTTCCCAACATTCCATTCAATTCCACAACATTCCATTCCATCCATACAATTCATTTCCAACACTTTTTTCCCATTCTGCAACAAAACATTCGAGACCATTCATTCAAATTCGGGTCTATTAATCAAAATTCCCCTTCATAGCATAACTTTCCATTCGATTACACAACATTCCTTTCCAATTCATTCTATTTCATTCTGTTGCATAAGATTCCATTCTAATCCACAAAATTTCATTCTATCCTCAACCTCCATTCATTTCTCCAATGTTCTATTCCTTTTAACAACATTCCTTTGCCTCCGACAGCATTCAATTCCATTCCTTTACCCAACATTCTATTACTTTCCACTACATTCCATTGCATTTCACATCATTCCATTCCATTGCATAACATTCCATTGAATTCCACAACACTCCATTACATTCCGTAACATTCCATCCCATTCTAACAAATTATTGCCTTTCTGTTACCTAACATTAAATTCCATTCATTGAAATTCTTTTCTATTAATCAACAATCCCCTTCATACCATAACATTCCATTCGAAAACACAACGTTCTTTTCAATTTCATTCAGTCTATTTCATTCTATTGCATAAGACTCCTTCCAATCCACAAAATAACATTCCATTCTTTAACATTAAATTCCTTTCCCCAACAATCCATCGCATTCCACAGCATTTCATTCCATTCCAACGCTCTCCATTGCATTCCAGAACATTCCATTCCATTCCATAACATTCCATTCCATTCCAACACATTATTCCCATTCTGTTGCATAACATTCCAATACATTGATTAAAATTTTGTCCTATTAATGAACATTCCTCTTCATAGCATATGATTCCATTCGTTTATGCAACGTTATGTCCAAATCATTCTATTTCATTCGGTTGCATAAGATTCCATTCCAATCCAAAAAATTCAATTCCATTCCTTAAACTTCCATACCTTTCAAACATTTCATCCCATTGCACAACATTCCATTCCATTCCATTACATACAATTCATTCCCAACACATCATTCCCGTTCTGCTACAAAACATTAGATTCCATTCATTGATATTCGGTTCTATTAATCCAAATTCCCTTTTATAACATAACTTTCCATTCGATTACACAACATTCCTTTCCAATTCATTCTATTTCATTCTGTTGCATAGCATCCCTTCCAATCCACAAAATTCAATTCAATTCCTTCACCCTCCATGCCTTTCCCCAACGTTCTATTACTTTCCACAACATTCCCTTGCATTTCATAGCATTCCATTCCTTTCCATAACATTCTATTCAATTCCACTACATTCAATTCCATTCCATAACATTCAATTCCATGCCAACACATTATTCTCGTTCTGTTACTCAACATTCCATTCCATTCATTAAAATTCTCTTCTATTAATCATCATTCCACTCTATCCCATAATATTACATTCAATTACACAACATTACATTCCATTTCAAAAACTGTTTTTCATTCTAGTGCATAGGATTCCATTCCAATCTACAAAATTCAATTCTATTCCTTAAACTTCCATTCTGTTCAGAAATGTTCTATTCCTTTCCACAACATTCCATTGCATTCAATATCATTCCATTGTATTCCTTAACTTTCCATGCAATTCCCCAACATTCAACTGCATTCCATAACATTTGTTTCCATTGAAACACATTATTACCTTCCTGTAAACTAATATTCCATTCCATTCATTTTAATTTGGTTCTATTAATCTACATTCCACTTGTACCATAACAGTCCGTTTGATTACACAACATTCCATTCCATTTCAAAGATTCTATTTTATTCTATTGCATGAGATTCCATTCCAATTCAAATAATTCAATTGCATTCCTGAATATTTCATTCCTTTCAGCAACACTCTATTCCACTCTGCAACAATCCATTGCATTCCAAAGCATTCCTTTCCATTGCATAACGTTCCATTCAATTCCACATCACTCCATTACATTCCATAACATTTGATCCCATTCCAAAAAATTATTGCCATTCGGTTACCTAACATTAAAATCCATTCATTGAAATTCTTTTCTATTAATCAACATTCCCCTTCATAGCATTACATTGCATTCGAATACAAAACGTTCTATTCAATTTCATTCAGTCTATTTTATTCTATTTCATAAGACTCCTTCCAATCCACAAAATACCATTCAATCCTTCAATATTTCATTCCTTTCCCCAACAATCCATTTGCATTCCACAGCGTTACATTCCATTCCAAAGCTCTCCATTGCATTCCAAAATATTCCACTCTATTCCATGACATTCCATTCCATTCCAACAAATTATTCCCATTCTGTTGCATAACATTCCAATACATTCATTAAAATTTTGTCCTATTAATGAACATTCCACTTCGTAGCACAACATTCCGTTGGATTATACAACGTTCTTTCCAATTCATTCTACTTCATTCTGTTGACTAAGATTCCATTCCAAACCAAAAAATTTCATTCCATTAATTAAACTTCCATTCCTTTCAAACATTCCATTCAATTCCACAACATTCCATTCCGTTCCATTACATACAATTCATTCCCAACACATTATTCCCGTTCTGCTACAAAACATTCGATTCCATTCATTCAAATTCGGTTCTATTAAGCAAAATTCCACTTCATAGCATAACTTTCCATTCGATTACAAAACATTCTTTGCCAATTCATTCTATTTCATTCTGTTGCATAGCATCCCTTCCAATTCACAAAATTCAATTCAATTCCTTTCCGCTCCATGCCTTTCCCCAACGTTCTATTACTTTCCACAACATTCCCTTGCATTTCACAGCATTCCATTCCTTTCCATAACATTCTATTCAATTCCACTACATTCAATTCCATTCCATAACATTCAATTCCATGCCAACACATTATTCTCGTTCTGTTACTCAACATTCCATTCCATTCATTAAAATTCTCTTTATTAATCAACATTCCACTCAATCCCATAATATTACATTCAATTACACAACATTCCGTTCCATTTAAAAAACTCTTTTTCATTCTAGTGCATAGGATTCCATTCCCATCTAAAAAATTCCATTCTTTTCCTTTACCTTCCATTCTGTTCAGAAATGTTCTATTCCTTTCCACAACATTCCATTGCATTCAATAGCATTCCATTCCATTTCTTACCTTACCATGCAATTCCCCAACATTCCATTCCATTTTATTCCATAACATTTGTTTCCATTGAAACACATTATTCCCTTTCTGTAACCCAACATTACATTCCATTCATTTTAATTTGGTTCTATTAATCTACATTCCACTTCGGACCGTAACAGTCCCTTTGATTACACAACATTCCATTCCATTTCAAACATTCTATTTCATTCTATTGCTTGAGATTCCATTCCAATTCAAATAATTCAATTACATTCCTGAATATTTCATTCTTTTCAGCAACATTCCATTGCATTCCAAAGAATTCCATTCCATTCCATAACATTCGATTTCATTCTAACACATTTTTGCAATTCTGTTGCAAACATTCCATTCCATTCATTAAAATTTTGTCCTCTTAACGAACATTCCACTTCACAGCATAACATTCCATTCGATTACGCAACGTTCCTTTTCATTTCATTCTATTTCATTCTGTTGCATAAGTTCCATTCCAATCCAAAAAATTCCATTCCATTCCTTTCCCAACATTCCATTCAATTCCACAACATTCCATTCCATTCCATACAATTCATTCCAACCACATTTTTCCCATTCTGCTACAAAACATTCGAGACCATTCATTCAAATTCTGTTCTATTAATCAAAATTCCCCTTCATAGCATAACTTTCCATTCGATTACACAACATTCCTTTCCAATTCAATCTATTTCATTCTGTTGCATAAGATTCCATTCTAATTCACAAAATTTTATTACATCCTTAACCTCCATTCATTTCTCCAACGTTCTATTCCTTTTAACAACATTCCATTGCCTTCGACAGCATTCAATTCCATTCCTTTCCCCAACATTCTATTTCTTTCCACTACTTTCCATTGCATTTCAAATCTTTCCATTCCATAACATTCCATTCAATTCCACAACATTACATTACATTCCATAACATTCGATTCCTTTCCAACACATTATTACCGTTGTGTTACCTAACATTCCATTCCATTCATTAAAATTCTTCTCTATTAATTAACCTTCCACTTCATAGCCTAGAATTCATTCGATTGAACAACATCCCACTTAATTTCAAACATTGTATCTCATTCCATTGCATAAGATTCCCATCCAACCCACAAAATTTCATTGCATTCTTTAAAATTCCATTCCTTTCCCCAATGTTCTATTCCTTTTCACAACGTGACACTGCATTCCACAGCATTCCATTCTGTTCCATAACATTGGATTCCTTTCAAAAACATTCTCGATCTGTTACATAATATTCCATTGCATTCATTAAAATTCACTTCTATGAAGCAACATTCTACTTCATACCACAAAATTCGAATCGTATATACAACATTCTATAGTATTTCCAATACTGTATTTCATTCTATTGCATAAGATTCCATTACAATCCACCAAATTCCAATCCATTCCTTTAACTTCCATTCCTGTCCCAATACTCTATTGCTACCCTCAGCACTCTATTCCATTCCAAAGCATTCCATTCCATTCCACAACATAGCATTCCATTCCAAAATATTCCACTCAATTCGAACAAGTTATTCTGATAATTACCTAACATTCCATTCCATTCTTCACAATTCGGGTCTATTAATCAACATTCCACTTCATACCATAACATTCCATTCCAAAACAAAAGATTCCATTCCATTTAAAGCATTCTATATCATTCCGTTGCACAGCATCCATTCTAATTCACAAAATTCCATTCCATTCCTTCCCCCTCCATGCCTTTCCCCAACATTCTATTACTTTCCACAACATTTCCTTGCATTTCACAGCATTCCATTCCTTTCCATAACATTCTATTCAGTTCCACTACATTCCATTCCATAACATTCAATTCCATGCCCACACATTACTCTCGTTCTGTTACTCAACATTCCATTCCATTCGTTAAAATTCTCTTTTATTAATCAACATTCCACTCTATCCCATAATATTACATTCAATTACACAACATTCCATTAAATTTCAAACACTCTTTTCCATTCTATTGCTTAGGATTCCATTCCAATCTACAAAATACCATTCTATTCCCTAACTTTCCATTCTGTTCAGAAATGCTCTTTTCCTTTCCAGAACATTCCATTGCATTCAATAGCATTCCATTCCATTCCTTACCTTTCCTTGCAGTTCCCCAACATTCAATTCCATTCCATAACATTTGCTTCTATTGAAACACATTATTCCCTTTCTGTAACCTAATATTCCATTCCATTCATTTAAATTTGGTTCTATTAATCTACATTTCACTTTGTACCGTAACAGTCCCTTTGATTACAACATTCTATTCCATTTCAAACATTCTATTTTATTGTATTGCATGAGATTCCATTTCAATTCAAATAATTCAATTGCATTCCTGAATATTTCATTCCTTTCAGCAACATTCTTTTCCTATCTGCAACATTCCATTGCATTTCAAAGCGTTCCATTCCATTCCATTAAATTCGATTTCATTCCAGCACATTATTGCAATTCTGTTGCAAACATTCCATTCCATTCAATAAAATTTTGTCCTCTTAACGAACATTCAACTTCACAGCATAACGTTCCATTCGATTACACAATATTCCTTTCCACTTCATTCTGTTGCACAAGTTCCATTCCTATCCAAAAAGTTCCATTCCATTCCGTTCCCAACATTCCATTCAACTCCACAACATTCCATTCCATTCCATACAATTCATTTCCAAAACATTATTCCCATTCTGCTACAAAACATTCGAGACCATTCATTCCAATTCGGTTCTATTAATCAAAATTCCCCTTCATAGCATTACTTTCCATTCGATTACACAACATTCCTTTCCAATTCATTCTATTTCATTCTATTGCATAAGATTCCATTCTAATCCACAAAATTTCATTCCATCCTTAACCTCCATTCATTTCTCCAACGTTCTATTCCTTTTAACAACATTCCTTTGCCTTCGACAGCATTCAATTCCATTCCTTTCCCCAACATTCTATTACTTTCCACTACTTTCCATTGCATTTCACATCATTCCTTTCCATTGCATAACATTCCAATCAATTCCACAACCCTCCATTACATTCCACAACATTCGATCCCATTCCAACAAATTATTGCCGTTCTGTTACCTAACATTTATTTCCATTCATTGAAATTCTTTTCTATTAATCAACATTCCCCTTCATACCATAACATTCCATTCGAATACTCAACATTCTATTCAATTTCATTCTGTCTATTTCATTCTATTGCCTAAGACTCTTTCCAATCCACAAAATACCATTCCACTCTTTAACATTTCTTTCCTTTCCCCAACTATCCATTGCCTTCCACAGCGTTTCATTCCATTCCAAAGCTCTCCATTGCATTCCAAAATATTCCATTCCATTCCAACACCTTATTCCCATTCTGTTGCATAACATTCCAATCCATTAATTAAAATTTTGTCCTATTAATGAACATTCAACTTCAGAGCATTCCATTCCATTCGATTATGCATCATTCTTTCCTATTCATTCTATTTCATTCTCTGACATAAGATTCCATTCCAATCCAAAAAATTCCATTCCATTCCTTAACCTTCCATTCCTTTCAAACCTTCCATTCAATTCCACAACATTCCATTCCATTCCATTACATACAATTCATTCCCAAAACATTATTCCTGTTCTGCTACAAAGCATTCGATTCCATTCATTGAGATTCGGTTCTATTAATCAAAATTCCCCTTCATAGCATAACTTTCCATTCGATTACACAACATTCCTTTCAATTCATTCTATTTCTTTCTGTTGCATAAGATTCCATTCTAATCCACAAAATTTCATTCCATACTTAACCTCCATTCATTTCTCCAACGTTCTATTCCTTTTAACAACATTCCTTTGCCTTCGACAGCATTCAATTCCATTCCTTTCCCCAACATTGTATTACTTTCCACTACGTTCCATTGCTTTTCAAATCTTTATATTCCATAACATTCCATTAAATTCCACAACATTCCGTTACATTACATTACATTCGGTGCCATTCCAACACATTATTGCCGTTCTGTTACATAACATTCCATTCCATTCATTAAAATTCTTCTCTATTAATTAACCTTCCACTTCATAGCATAGAATTCATTCGATTACACAACATCCCATTCAATTGCAAACATTGTATCTCATTCCATTGCATAAGACTCCCATCCAACACACAAAATTCCATTGCATTCTTTAAAATTCCATTCCTTTCCCCAAAGTTCTATTACTTTTCACAACATGACACTGCATTCCACAACATTCCATTCTGTTCCGTAACATAGGATTCCTTTCAAAAACTTTCGCGATCTATTACATAATATTCCATTGCATTCATTAAATTCACTTCTAGGAAGCAACATTCTACTTCATAACACAAAATTCGAATCGTATATACAACATTCTATTGTATTTCCAATACTGTATTTCATTCTATTGCACAAGATTCCATTACAGTCTACCAAATTCCAATCCATTCCTTTAACTTCCATTTCTGTCCCTACACTCTATTCCTACCCTCAACATTCCATTCCATTCCAAAGCATTCCATTCCATTCCACAACATAGCGTTCCATTCCAAAACATTCCACTCAATTCGAACAAGTTATTCTGATAATTACCTAACATTCCATTCCATTCTTCACAATTCGGGTCTATTAATCAACATTCCACTTCATACCATAACATTCCATTCCAAAACAAAAGATTCCATTCCACTTAAAACATTCTATTTCATTCTGTTGCACAGCATCCATTCTAATTCACAAAATTCCATTCCATTCCTTCCCCCTCCATGCCTTTCCCCAACGTTCTATTACTTTCCAAAACATTCCCTTGCATTTCACAGCATTCCATTCCTTTCCATAACATTCTATTCAATTCCACTACATTCCATTCCATAACATTCAATTCCATGCCCACACATTATTCTCGTTCTGTTACTCAACATTCCATTCCATTCTTTAAAATTCTCTTTTATTAATCAACATTCCACTCTATCCCATAATATTACATTCAATTACACAACATTCCATTCCATTTCAAACACTCTTTTCCATTCTATTGCTTAGGATTCCATTCCAATCTACAAAATACCATTCTATTCCCTAACTTTCCATTCTGTTCAGAAATGCTCTTTTCCTTTCCACAACATTCCATTGCATTCAATAGCATTCCATTCCATTCCTTACCTTTCCTTGCAGTTCCCCAACATTCAATTCCATTCCATAACATTTGCTTCTATTGAAACACATTATTCCCTTTCTGTAACCTAATATTCCATTCCATTCATTTAAATTTGGTTCTATTAATCTACATTTCACTTCGTACCGTAACAGTCCCTTTGATTACAACATTCTATTCCATTTCAAACATTCTATTTTATTGTATTGCATGAGATTCCATTACAATTCAAATAATTCAATTGCATTCCTGAATATTTCATTCCTTTCAGCAACATTCTTTTCCTATCTGCAACATTCCATTGCATTTCAAAGCGTTCCATTCCATTCCATAAAATTCGATTTCATTCCAGCACATTATTGCAATTCTGTTGCAAACATTCCATTCCATTCAATAAAATTTTGTCCTCTTAACGAACATTCCACTTCACAGCATAACATTCCATTCGATTACACAATATTCCTTTCCATTTCATTCCATTTCATTCTGTTGCACATGTTCCATTCCAATCAAAAAAGTTCCATTCCATTCCGTTCCCAACATTCCATTCAACTCCACAACATTCCATTCCATTCCATACAATTCATTTCCAAAACATTATTCCCATTCTGCTTCAAAACATTCGAGACCATTCATTCCAATTCGGTTCTATTAATCAAAATTCCCCTTCATAGCATTACTTTCCATTCGATTACACAACATTCCTTTCCAATTCATTCTATTTCATTCTATTGCATAAGATTCCATTCTAATCCACAAAATTTCATTCCATCCTTAACCTCCATTCATTTCTCCAACGTTCTATTCCTTTTAACAACATTCCTTTGCCTTCGACAGCATTCAATTCCATTCCTTTCCCCAACATTCTATTACTTTCCACTACTTTCCATTGCATTTCACATCATTCCTTTCCATTGCATAACATTCCAATCAATTCCACAACCCTCCATTACATTCCACAACATTCGATCCCATTCCAACAAATTATTGCCGTTCTGTTACCTAACATTTATTTCCATTCATTGAAATTCTTTTCTATTAATCAACATTCCCCTTCATACCATAACATTCCATTCGAATACTCAACATTCTATTCAATTTCATTCTGTCTATTTCATTCTATTGCCTAAGACTCTTTCCAATCCACAAAATACCATTCCACTCTTTAACATTTCTTTCCTTTCCCCAACTATCCATTGCCTTCCACAGCGTTTCATTCCATTCCAAAGCTCTCCATTGCATTCCAAAATATTCCATTATATTCCAACACTTTATTCCCATTCTGTTGCATAACATTCCAATCCATTAATTAAAATTTTGTCCTATTAATGAACATTCAACTTCAGAGCATTCCATTCCATTCGATTATGCATCATTCTTTCCTATTCATTCTATTTCATTCTCTGGCATAAGATTCCATTCCAATCCAAAAAATTCCATTAATTTCCTTAACCTTCCATTCCTTTCAAACCTTCCATTCAATTCCACAACATTCCATTCCATTCCATTACATACAATTCATTCCCATAACATTATTCCCGTTCTGCTACAAAACATTCGATTCCATTCATTGAGATTCGGTTCTATTAATCAAAATTCCCCTTCATAGCATAACTTTCCATTCGATTACACAACATTCCTTTCAATTCATTCTATTTCATTCTGTTGCATAAGATTCCATTCTAATCCACAAAATTTCATTCCATACTTAACCTCCATTCATTTCTCCAACGATCTATTCCTTTTAACAACATTCCTTTGCCTTCGACAGCATTCAATTCCATTCCTTTACCCAACATTGTATTACTTTCCACTACGTTCCATTGCTTTTCAGATCTTTCCATTCCATAACATTCCATTAAATTCCACAACATTCCGTTACATTACATTACATTCGGTACCATTCCAACACATTATTGCCGTTCTGTTACATATCATTCCATTACATTCATTAAAATTCTTCTCTATTAATTAACCTTCCACTTCATAGCATAGAATTCATTCGATTACACAACATCCCATTCAATTGCAAACATTGTATCTCATTCCTTTGCATAAGACTCCCATCCAACACACAAAATTCCATTGCATTCTTTAAAATTCCATTCCTTTCCCCAAAGTTCTATTACTTTTCACAACATGACACTGCATTCCACAACATTCCATTCTGTTCCGTAACATAGGATTCCTTTCAAAAACTTTCTCGATCTATTATGTAATATTCCATTGCATTCATTAAAATTCACTTCTAGGAAGCAACATTCTACTTCATAACACAAAATTCGAATCGTATATACAACATTCTATTGTATTTCCAATACTGTATTTCATTCTATTGCACAAGATTCCATTACAGTCTACCAAATTCCAATCCATTCCTTTAACTTCCATTTCTGTCCCTACACTCTATTCCTACCCTCAACATTCCATTCCATTCCAAAGCATTCCATTCCATTCCACAACATAGCGTTCCATTCCAAAACATTCCACTCCATTCGAACACGTTATTCTGATAATTACCTAACATTCCATTCCATTCTTCACAATTCGGGTCTATTAATCAACATTCCACTTCATACCATAACATTCCATTCATTACAAAAGATTTCATTCCATTTAAAACATTCTATTTCATTCTGTTGCATAGCATCCATTCCAATCCACAAAATTCCATTCCATTCCTTCCCACTCCATGCCTTTCCCCAACGTTCTATTACTTTCCACCACATTCCCTTGCATTTTCACAGCATTCCATTCCTTTCCATAACATTTTATTCAATTCCACAACATTCCATTCCATAACATTCAATTCCATGCCAACACATTATTCTCGTTCTGTTACTCAACATTCCATTCCATTCATAAAAATTCTCTTTTATTAATCAACATTCCACTCTATCCCATAATATTACATTCAATTACACAACATTCCATTCCATTTCAAACACTCTTTTCCATTCAATTGCATAGGATTCCATTCCAATCTACAAAATTCCATTCTATTTCTTAACCTTCCATTCTGTTCAGAAATGTTCTATTCCTTTGCACAACATTCCATTGCATTCAATAGCATTCCATTCCATTTCTTACCTTACCATGCAATTCCCCAACATTCCATTCCATTCCATTCCATAACATTTGTTTCCTTTGAAACACATTATTCCCTTTCTGTAACCTAATATTCCATTCCATTCACTGTAATTTGGTTCTATTAATCTACATTCCACTTCATACCATAACAGTCCCTTTGATTACACAACATTCCATTCCATTTCAAACATTCTATTTTATTCTATTGCATGAGATTCCATTCCAATTCAAATAATTCAATTGCATTCCTGAATATTTCATTCCTTTCAGCAACATTCTATTCCTATATGCAACATTACATTGCATTCCAAAGCGTTCCATTCCATTCCATAACATGCGATTTCATTCCAACACATTATTGCAATTCTGTTGCAAACATTCCATTCCATTCATTAAAATTTTGTCCTCTTAATGAACATTCCACTTCACAGCATAACATTCCATTCGATTACGCAACATTCCTTTCCATTTCATTCTATTTCATTCTGTTGCATAAGTTCCATTCCAATCCAAAAAATTCCATTCCATTCCTTTCCCAACATTCCATTCAATTCCACAACATTCCATTCCATTCCATACAATTCATTCAAAACACATTTTTCCCATTCTGCTACAAAACATTCGAGACCATTCATGCCAATTCGGTTCTATTAAAGAAAATTCCACTTCATAGCATAACTTTCCATTCAATTACAAAACATTCCTTTCCAATTCTTTCTATTTCATTCTGTTGCATAAGATTCCATTCTAATCCACAAAATTTCATTCCATACTTAACCTCCATTCATTTCTCCAACGTTCTATTCCTTTTAACAACATTCCTTTGCCTTCGACAGCATTCCATTCCATTCCTTTCCGCGACATTCTATTACATTCCACTACTTTAGATTGCATTTCAAATCTTTCCATTCCATAACATTCCATTCAATTCCACAACATTCCATTACATTCCAAAACATTCGATTCCATTCCAATTCATTATTGCCGTTCTATTACATAACATTCCATTTCATTCATTAAAATTCTTCTCTATTAATTAACCATCCACTACATAGCATAGAATTCATTCGATTACACAACATCCCATTCTAATTCATTCTATTTCATTCTGTTGCATAAGATTATATTCCAATCCACAAAATGTCATTCCATCCATAACCTCCATTCATTTCTCCAACGTCTATTCTTTTAAAACATTCCCTTGCCTTTGACAGCATTCAATTCCATTCCTTTCCCAAACATTCTATTACGTTCCACTACTTTCCACTGCATTTCAAATCTTTCCATTCCATAACATTCCATTCAATTCCACCACATTCCTTTACATTCAATAACATTCGATTTCATTCCAACACATTATTTCAATTCTGTTGCAAGCATTCCATTCCATTCATTAAAATTTTGTCCTCTTAACGAACATTCCACTTCACAGCATAACATTCCATTCGATTACGCAACATTCCTTTCCATTTCATTCTATTTCATTCTGTTGCATAAGTTCCATTCCAATCCAAAAAATTCCATTCCATTCATTTCCCAACTTTCCATTCAATTCCACAACATTCCATTCCATTCCATACAATTCATTCCCAACACATTTTTACCATTCTGCTACAAAACATTCGAGACCATTCATTCAAATTCGGTTCTATTAATCAAAATTCCCCTTCATAGCATAACTTTCCATTCGATTACACAACATTCCTTTCCAATTCATTCTATTTCATTCTGTTGCATAAGATTCCATTCTAATTCACAAAATTTTATTACATCCTTAACCTCCATTCATTTCTCCAACGTTCTATTCCTTTTAACAACATTCCATTGCCTTCGACAGCATTCAATTCCATTCCTTTCCCCAACATTCTATTTCTTTCCACTACTTTCCATTGCATTTCAAATCTTTCCATTCCATAACATTCCATTCAATTCCACAACATTACATTACATTCCATAACATTCGATTCCTTTCCAACACATTATTACCGTTGTGTTACCTAACATTCCATTCCATTCATTAAAATTCTTCTCTATTAATTAACCTTCCACTTCATAGCCTAGAATTCATTCGATTGCACAACATCCCACTTAATTTCAAACATTGTATCTCATTCCATTGCATAAGATTCCCATCCAAACCACAAAATTTCATTGCATTCTTTAAAATTCCATTCCTTTCCCCAATGTTCTATTCCTTTTCACAACGTGACACTGCATTCCACAGCATTCCATTCTGTTCCATAACATTGGATTCCTTTCAAAAACATTTTCGATCTGTTACATAATATTCCATTGCATTCATTAAAATTCACTTCTATGAAGCAACATTCTAATTCATACCACAAAATTCGAATCTTATATACAACATTCTATAGTATTTCCAATCCTGTATTTCAGTCTATTGCATAAGATTCCATTACAATCCCACAAATTCCCATCCATTCCTTTAACTTCCATTCCTGTCCCAATACTCTATTGCTACCCTCAGCACTCTATTCCATTCCAAAGCATTCCATTCCATTCCACAACATAGCATTCCATTCCAAAATATTCCACTCAATTCGAACAAGTTATTCTGATAATTACCTAACATTCCATTCCATTCTTCACAATTCGGGTCTATTAATCAACATTCCACTTCATACCATAACATTCCATTCCAAAACAAAAGATTCCATTCCACTTAAAACATTCTATTTCATTCTGTTGCACAGCATCCATTCTAATTCACAAAATTCCATTCCATTCCTTCCCCCTCCATGCCTTTCCCCAACGTTCTATTACTTTCCAAAACATTCCCTTGCATTTCACAGCATTCCATTCCTTTCCATAACATTCTATTCAATTCCACTACATTCCATTCCATAACATTCAATTCCATGCCCACACATTATTCTCGTTCTGTTACTCAACATTCCATTCCATTCTTTAAAATTCTCTTTTATTAATCAACATTCCACTCTATCCCATAATATTACATTCAATTACACAACATTCCATTCCATTTCAAACACTCTTTTCCATTCTATTGCATAGGATTCCATTCCAATCTACAAAATTCCATTCTATTTCTTAACCTTCCATTCTGTTCAGAAATGTTCTATTCCTTTCCACAACATTCCATTGCATTCAATAGCATTCCATTCCATTCCTTACCTTTCCATGCAATTCCCCAACATTCAATTCCATTCCATAACATTTGTTTCCATTGAAACACATTATTCCCTTTCTGTAACCTAATATTCCATTCCATTCACTGTAATTTGGTTCTATTAATCTACATTCCACTTCATACCATAACAGTCCCTTTGATTACACAACATTCCATTCCATTTCAAACATTCTATTTTATTCTATTGCATGAGATTCCATTCCAATTCAAATAATTCAATTGCATTCCTGAATATTTCATTCCTTTCAGCAACATTCTATTCCTATATGCAACATTACATTGCATTCCAAAGCGTTCCATTCCATTCCATAACATGCGATTTCATTCCAACACATTATTGCAATTCTGTTGCAAACATTCCATTCCATTCATTAAAATTTTGTCCTCTTAATGAACATTCCACTTCACAGCATAACATTCCATTCGATTACGCAACATTCCTTTCCGTTTCATTCTATTTCATTCTGTTGCATAAGTTCCATTCCAATCCAAAAAATTCCATTCCATTCCTTTCCCAACATTCCATTCAATTCCACAACATTCCATTCCATTCCATACAATTCATTCAAAACACATTTTTCCCATTCTGCTACAAAACATTCGAGACCATTGATGCCAATTCGGTTCTATTAATCAAAATTCCCCTTCATAGCATAACTTTCCGTTCAATTACACAACATTCTTTTCCAATTCTTTCTATTTCATTCTGTTGCATAAGATTCCCTTCTAATCCACAAAATTTCATTCCATACTTAACCTCCATTCATTTCTCCAACGTTCTATTCCTTTTAACAACATTCCTTTGCCTTCGACAGCATTCCATTCCATTCCTTTCCGCGACATTCTATTACATTCCATTACTTTAGATTGCATTTCAAATCTTTCCATTCCATAACATTCCATTCAATTCCACAACATTGCATTACATTCCAAAACATTCGATTCCATTCCAATTCATTATTGCCGTTCTATTACATAACATTCCATTTCATTCATTAAAATTTTTCTCTATTAATTAACCATCCACTTCATAGCATAGAATTCATTCGATTACACAACATCCCATTCAATTGCAAACATTGTACCTCATTCCATTGCCTACGTTTCCCATCCAACCCACAAAATTCAATTGCATTCTTTAAAATTCCATTGCTTTCCCCAAAGTTCTATTCCTTTTCACAACATAACACTGCATTCCACCGCATTCCATTCTGTCCCATAACATAGGATTCCTATCAAAATCTTTCTCGATCTGTTACATAATATTCCATTCCCTTCATTAAAATTCACTTCTACGAAGCAACATTCTACTTCATACCACAAAAATTCGAATCGTACATACAACATTCTTTTGTATTTCCAATACTGTATTTCATTCTATTGCACAAGATTCCATTACAGTCCACCAAATTCCCATCCATTCCTTTAACTTCCATTCCTGTCCCAACACTCTATTCCAACCCTCAACATTCCATTCCATTCCAAATATTCCATTCCATTCCACAACATAGCGTTCCATTCCAAAACATTCCACTCCATTTGAAAACGTTATTGTGATAATTACCTAACATTCCATTCCATTCTTCACAATTCGGGTCTATTAATCAACACTCCACTTCATACCATAACATTCCATTCCATTACAAAAGATTCCATTCCATTTATAACATTCTATTTCATTCTGGTGCATAGCATCCATTCTAATCCACAAAATTCCATTCCATTCCTTCACCCTCCATTCCTTTCCCCAACCTTCTATTACTTTCCACAACATTCCCTTGCATTTCACAGCATTCCATTCTTTCCATAACATTCTATTCAATTCCACAACATTCCATTCCATAACATGCAATTCCATGCCAACACATTATTCTGGTTCTGCTACTCAACATTCCATTCCATTCATTAAAATTCTCTTCTATTCATCAACATTCCACTCTATCCCATAATACTATATTCAATTACACAACATTCCATTCCATTTCAAACACTCTTTTCCATTCTATTGCATAGGATTCAATTCCAATCTACAAACTTCCATTCTATTCCTTAACCTTCCATTCTGTTCAGAAATGTTCTTTTCCTTTCCACAACATTCCATTGCATTCAATAGCATTCCATTTCATTCCTGATCTTTCCTTGCAATTCCCCAACATTCAATGCCATTCCATTACATTTGTTTCCATTGAAACACATTATTCCCTTTCTGTAACCTCATATTCCATTCCATTCATTTTAATTTGGTTCTCTTAATCTACGTTCCACTTCGTACCGCAACAGGCCCTTTGATTACACAACATTCCATTCCACTTCAAACATTCTATTTTATTCTATTGCATGAGATTCCATTCCAATTCAAATAATTCAATTGCATTCCTGAATATTTCATTCCTTTCAGCAACATTCTATTCCTATTTGCAACAATCCATTGCATTCCAAAGCATTCCATTCCATTCCATAACATTCGATTTCATTCCAACACACTATTGCAATTCTGTTGCAAACCTTCCATTCCATTCATTTAAATTTTGTCCTCTTAACGAACATTCCACTTCACAGCATAACATTCCATTCGATTAGGCAACATTCTTTTCCATTTCATTCTATTTCATTCTGTTGCATAAGTTCCATTCCAATCCAAAATGTTGAATTCCATTCCTTTACCATCATTCCATTTAATTCCACAACATTCCATTCCATTCCATACAATTCATTCCCAAAACATTATTCCCATTCTGCTACAAAACATTCGAGACCATTCATTCCAATTCGATTCTATTAATCAAAATTCCCCTTCAGAGCAGAACTTTCCATTCGATTACACAACATTCCTTTCCAATTCATTCTATTTCATTCTGTTGCATAAGATTCCATTCTAATCCACGAAATTTCATTCCACCCTTAACCTCCATTCATTTCTCCAACGTTGTATTCCTTTTAACAACATTCCTTTGCCTTCGACAGCAATCAATTCCATTCCTTTCCCCAACATTCTATTACTTCCCACTACTCCCATTGCATTTCACATCATTCCATTCCATTGCATAACATTCCAATCAATTCCACAACCCTCCATTACATTCCATAACATTCGATCCCATTCCAACAAATTATTGCCCTTCTGTTACCTAACATTAGATTCCATTCATTGAAATTTTTTCTACTAATCAACATTCCCCTTCATACCATAACATTCCATTCGAATACACAACGTTCTATTCAACTTCATTCAGTCTATTTCATTCTATTGCATAAGACTTCTTCCAATCCACAAAATACCATTCCACTCTTTAACATTTCATTCCTTTCCCCAACAATCCATTGCATTCCACAGCGTTTCATTACATTCCAAAGCTCTCCATTGCATTCCAAAATATTCCATTCCATTCCATAACATTCCATTCCATTTCAATACATTATTCCCATTCTGTTGCATAACATTCCAATCCATTCATTAAAATTTTGTCCTATTAATGAACATTCCACTTCATAGCATAACATTCAATTCGATTATGCAACATTCTTTCCAATTCATTCTATTTCATTCTGTTGCATAAGAATCCATTCCAATCCATAAAATTCCATTCCATTCCCTAAACTTGCATTCCTTTCAAACATTCCATTCAATTCCACAACATTCCATTCCATTCCATTACAAACAATTCATTCCCAACACATCATTCCCGTTCTGCTACAAAACATTAGATTCCATTCATTGAGATTCGGTTCTATTAATCAAAATTCCCCTTCATAGCATAACTTTCCATTCGATTACACAACATTCCTTTCCAATTCATTCTATTTCATTCTGTTGCATAAGATTCCATTCTAATCCACAAAATTTCATTCCATACTTAACCTCCATTCATTTCTCCAACGTTCTATTCCTTTTAACAACATTCCTTTGCCTTCAACAGCATTCAATTCCATTCCTTTCCGCATCATTCTATTACTTTCCACTACTTTAGATTGCATTTCAACTCTTTCCATTCCATAACATTCCATTCAATTCCACAACATTCCATTACATTCCATAACATTCGATTCCATTCCAACACATTATTGCCGTTCTGTTACATAACATTCCATTCCATTCATTAAAATTCTTCTCTATTAATTAACCTTCCACTTCATAGCATAGAATTCATTCGATTACACAACATCCCATTAAACTGCAAATATTGTATCTCATTCCATTGCCTAAGTTTCCCATCCAACCCACAAAATTCCATTGCATTCTTTAAAATTCCATTCCTTTCCCCAATGTTCTATTCCTTTTCACAACATGACACTGCATTCCACAGCATTCCATTCTGTTCCATAACATTGGATTCCTTTCAAAAACTTTCTCGATCTGTTACATAATATTCCATTGCATTCATTAAAATTCACTTCTATGATCAACATTCTAATTCATACCACAAAATTCGAATCGTATATACAACATTCTATTGTATTTCCAGTACTGTATTTCATTCTATTGCAGAAGATTCCATTACAATCCACCAAATTCCAATCCATTCCTTTAACTTCCATTCCTGTCCCAACACTCTATTGCTACCCTCAGCACTCTATTCCCTTCCAAAGCATTCCATTCCGTTCCTCAACATAGCATTCCATTCCAAAACATTCCACTCCATTCGAACACGTTATTCTGATAATTACCTAACATTCCATTCCATTCTTCACAATTCGGGTCTATTAATCAACATTCCACTTCATACCATAACATTCCATTCCATTACAAACGATTCCATTCCATTTAAAACATTCTATTTCATTCTGTTTCATAGCATCCATTCCAATCCGCAAAATTCCATTCCATTCCTTCCCCCTCCATGCCTTTCCCCAACGTTCTATTACTTTCCACAACATTCCCTTGCATTTCACAGCATTCCATTCCTTTCCATAACATTCTATTCAATTCCACTACATTCCATTCCATTCCATAACATTCAATTCTATGCCAACACATAATTCTCGTTCTGTTACTCAACATTCCATTCCATTCATTAAAATTCTCTTCTATTAATCAACATTAAAGTCTATCCCATAATATTACATTCAATTACACAACATTCCATTCCATTTCAAACACTTTTCCATTCTATTGCATAGGATTCCATTAAAATCTACAAAATTCCATTCTATTCCTTTACCTTCCATTCCGTTCAGAAATGTTCTTTTCCTTTCCACAACATTCCATTGCATTCAGTAGCATTCCATTCCATTCCTTACCTTTCCTTGCAATTCCCCAACATTCAATTCCATTCCATAACATTTGTTTCCATTGAAACACATTATTCCCTTTCTGTAACCTAATATTCCATTCCATTCATTTAAATTTGGTTCCATTAATCTACATTGCACTTCGTACCTTAACAGTCCCTTTGAGTACAACATTCCTTTCCATTTCAAACATTCTATTTTATTCTATTGCATGAGATTCCATTCCAATTCAAATAATTCAATTGCATTCCTGAATATTTCATTCCTTTCAGCAACATTCTATTCCTATCTGCAACATTCCGTTGCATTCCAAAGCGTTCCATTCCATTCCATAAAATTCGATTTCATTCCAGCACATTATTGCAATTCTGTTGCAAACATTCCATTCCATTCAATAAAATTTTGTCCTCTTAACGAACATTCCACTTCACAGCATAACATTCCATTCGATTACACAATATTCCTTTCCATTTCATTCTGTTGCACAAGTTCCATTCCAATCCAAAAAGTTCCATTCCATTCCGTTCCCAACATTCCATTCAACTCCACAACATTCCATTCCATTCCATACAATTCATTTCCAAAACATTATTCCCATTCTGCTACAAAACATTCGAGACCATTCATTCCAATTCGGTTCTATTAATCAAAATTCCCCTTCATAGCATTACTTTCCATTCGATTACACAACATTCCTTTCCAATTCATTCTATTTCATTCTATTGCATAAGATTCCATTCTAATCCACAAAATTTCATTCCATCCTTAACCTCCATTCATTTCTCCAACGTTCTATTCCTTTTAACAACATTCCTTTGCCTTCGACAGCATTCAATTCCATTCCTTTCCCCAACATTCTATTACTTTCCACTACTTTCCATTGCATTTCACATCATTCCTTTCCATTGCATAACATTCCAATCAATTCCACAACCCTCCATTACATTCCACAACATTCGATCCCATTCCAACAAATTATTGCCGTTCTGTTACCTAACATTTATTTCCATTCATTGAAATTCTTTTCTATTAATCAACATTCCCCTTCATACCATAGCATTCCATTCGAATACTCAACATTCTATTCAATTTCATTCTGTCTATTTCATTCTATTGCCTAAGACTCTTTCCAATCCACAAAATACCATTCCACTCTTTAACATTTCTTTCCTTTCCCCAACTATCCATTGCCTTCCACAGCGTTTCATTCCATTCCAAAGCTCTCCATTGCATTCCAAAATATTCCATTCCATTCCAACACCTTATTCCCAATCTGTTGCATAACATTCCAATCCATTAATTAAAATTTTGTCCTATTAATGAACATTCAACTTCAGAGCATTCCATTCCATTCGATTATTCATCATTCTTTCCTATTCATTCTATTTCATTCTCTGGCATAAGATTCCATTCCAATCCAAAAACTTCCATTCCATTCCTTAACCTTCCATTCCTTTCAAACATTCCATTCAATTCCACAACATTCCATTCCATTCCATTACATACAATTCATTCCCAAAACATTATTCCCGTTCTGCTACAAAACATTTGATTCCATTCATTGAGATTCGGTTCTATTAATCAAAATTCCCCTTCATAGCATAACTTTCCATTCGATTACACAACATTCCTTTCAATTCTTTCTATTTCATTCTGTTGCATAAGATTCCATTCTAATCCACAAAATTTCATTCCATACTTAACCTCCATTCATTTCTCCAACGTTCTATTCCTTTTAACAACATTCCTTTGCCTTCGACAGCATTCAATTCCATTCCTTTCCCCAACATTGTATTACTTTCCACTACGTTTCATTGCTTTTCAAATCTTTCCATTCCATAACATTCCATTAAATTCCACAACATTCCGTTACATTACATTACATTCGGTACCATTCCAACACATTATTGCCGTTCTGTTACATAACATTCCATTACATTCATTAAAATTCTTCTCTATTAATTAACCTTCCACTTCATAGCATAGAATTCATTTGATTACACAACATCCCATTCAATTGCAAACATTGTATCTCATTCCATTGCATTAGACTCCCATCCAACACACAAAATTCCATTGCATTCTTTAAAATTCCATTCCTTTCCCCAAAGTTCTATTACTTTTCACAACATGACACTGCATTCCACAACATTCCATTCTGTTCCGTAACATAGGATTCCTTTCAAAACTTTCTCGATCTATTACATAATATTCCATTGCATTCATTAAAATTCACTTCTAGGAAGCAACATTCTACTTCATAAAACAAAATTCGAATCGTATATACAACATTCTATTGTATTTCCAGTACTGTATTTCATTCTATTGCACAAGATTCCATTACAGTCTACCAAATTCCAATCCATTCCTTTAACTTCCATTTCTGTCCCTACACTCTATTCCTACCCTCAACATTCCATTCCATTCCAAAGCATTCCATTCCATTCCACAACATAGCGTTCCATTCCAAAACATTCCACTCCATTCGAACACGTTATTCTGATAATTACCTAACATTCCATTCCTTTCTTCACAATTCGGATCTATTAATCAACATTCCACTTCATACCATAACATTCCATTCATTACAAAAGATTCTATTCCATTTAAAACATTCTATTTCATTCTGTTGCATAGCATCCATTCCAATCCACAAAATTCCATTCCATTCCTTCCCACTCCATGCCTTTCCCCAACGTTCTATTACTTTCCACAACATTCCCTTGCATTTTCACAGCATTCCATTCCTTTCCATAACATTTTATTCAATTCCACAACATTCCATTCCATAACATTCAATTCCATGCCCACACATTATTCTCGTTCTGTTACTCAACATTCCATTCCATTCTTTAAAATTCTCTTTTATTAATCAACATTCCACTCTATCCCATAATATTACATTCAATTACACAACATTCCATTCCATTTCAAACACTCTTTTCCATTCAATTGCATAGGATTCCATTCCAATCTACAAAATTCCATTCTATTTCTTAACCTTCCATTCTGTTCAGAAATGTCCTATTCCTTTCCACAACATTCCATTGCATTCAATAGCATTCCATTCCATTTCTTACCTTACCATGCAATTCCCCAACATTCCATTCCATTCCATTCCATAACATTTGTTCCCTTTGAAACACATTATTCCCTTTCTGTAACCTAATATTCCATTCCATTCACTGTAATTTGGTTCTATTAATCTACATTCCACTTCATACCATAACAGTCCCTTTGATTACACAACATTCCATTCCATTTCAAACATTCTATTTTATTCTATTGCATGAGATTCCATTCCAATTCAAGTAATTCAATTGCATTCCTGAATATTTCATTCCTTTCAGCAACATTCTATTCCTATATGCAACATTACATTGCATTCCAAAGCGTTCCATTCCATTCCATAACATGCGATTTCATTCCAACACATTATCGCAATTCTGTTGCAAACATTCCATTCCATTCATTAAAATTTTGTCCTCTTAATGAACATTCCACTTCACAGCATAACATTCCATTCGATTACGCAACATTCCTTTCCATTTCATTCTATTTCATTCTGTTGCATAAGTTCCATTCCAATCCAAAAAATTCCATTCCATTCCTTTCCCAACATTCCATTCAATTCCACAACATTCCATTCCATTCCATACAATTCATTCAAAACACATTTTTCCCATTCTGCTACAAAACATTCGAGACCATTCATGCCAATTCGGTTCTATTAATCAAAATTCCCCTTCATAGCATAACTTTCCGTTCAATTACACAACATTCTTTTCCAATTCTTTCTATTTCATTCTGTTGCATAAGATTCCATTCTAATCCACAAAATTTCATTCCATACTTAACCTCCATTCATTTCTCCAACGTTCTATTCCTTTTAACAACATTCCTTTGCCTTCGACAGCATTCCATTCCATTCCTTTCCGCGACATTCTATTACATTCCATTACTTTAGATTACATTTCAAATCTTTCCATTCCATAACATTCCATTCAATTCCACAACATTCCATTACATTCCAAAACATTCGATTCCATTCCAATTCATTATTGCCGTTCTATTACATAACATTCCATTTCATTCATTAAAATTCTTCTCTATTAATTAACCATCCACTTCATAGCATAGAATTCATTCGATTACACAACATCCCATTCAATTGCAAACATTGTACCTCATTCCATTGCCTAAGTTTCCCATCCAACCCACAAAATTCAATTGCATTCTTTAAAATTCCATTGCTATCCCCAAAGTTCTATTCCTTTTCACAACATAACACTGCATTCCACAGCATTCCATTCTGTCCCATAACATAGGATTCCTATCAAAATCTTTCTCGATCTGTTACATAATATTCCATTCCCTTCATTAAAATTCACTTCTACGAAGCAACATTCTACTTCATACCACAAAAATTCGAATCGTACATACAACATTCTTTTGTATTTCCAATACTGTATTTCATTCTATTGCACAAGATTCCATTACAGTCCACCAAATTCCCATCCATTCCTTTAACTTCCATTCCTGTCCCAACACTCTATTCCAACCCTCAACATTCCATTCCATTCCAAATATTCCATTCCATTCCACAACATAGCGTTCCATTCCAAAACATTCCACTCCATTTGAAAACGTTATTGTGATAATTACCTAACATTCCATTCCATTCTTCACAATTCGGGTCTATTAATCAACACTCCACTTCATACCATAACATTCCATTCCATTACAAAAGATTCCATTCCATTTATAACATTCTATTTCATTCTGGTGCATAGCATCCATTCTAATCCACAAAATTCCATTCCATTCCTTCACCCTCCATTCCTTTCCCCAACGTTCTATTACTTTCCACAACATTCCCTTGCATTTCACAGCATTCCATTCTTTCCATAACATTCTATTCAATTCCACAACATTCCATTCCATAACATGCAATTCCATGCCAACACATTATTCTGGTTCTGCTACTCAACATTCCATTCCATTCATTAAAATTCTCTTCTATTCATCAACATTCCACTCTATCCCATAATACTATATTCAATTACACAACATTCCATTCCATTTCAAACACTCTTTTCCATTCTATTGCATAGGATTCAATTCCAATCTACAAACTTCCATTCTATTCCTTAACCTTCCATTCTGTTCAGAAATGTTCTTTTCCTTTCCACAACATTCCATTGCATTCAATAGCATTCCATTTCATTCCTGATCTTTCCTTGCAATTCCCCAACATTCAATGCCATTCCATAACATTTGTTTCCATTGAAACACATTATTCCCTTTCTGTAACCTCATATTCCATTCCATTCATTTTAATTTGGTTCTCTTAATCTACGTTCCACTTCGTACCGCAACAGTCCCTTTGATTACACAACATTCCATTCCACTTCAAACATTCTATTTTATTCTATTGCATGAGATTCCATTCCAATTCAAATAATTCAATTGCATTCCTGAATATTTCATTCCTTTCAGCAACATTCTATTCCTATTTGCAACAATCCATTGCATTCCAAAGCATTCCATTCCATTCCATAACATTCGATTTCATTCCAACACACTATTGCAATTCTGTTGCAAACCTTCCATTCCATTCATTTAAATTTTGCCTCTTAACGAACATTCCACTTCACAGCATAACATTCCATTCGATTAGGCAACATTCTTTTCCATTTCATTCTATTTCATTCTGTTGCATAAGTTCCATTCCAATCCAAAATGTTCCATTCCATTCCTTTACCAACATTCCATTTAATTCCACAACATTCCATTCCATTCCATACAATTCATTCCCAAAACATTATTCCCATTCTGCTACAAAACATTCGAGACCATTCATTCCAATTCGATTCTATTAATCAAAATTCCCCTTCAGAGCAGAACTTTCCATTCGATTACACAACATTCCTTTCCAATTCATTCTATTTCATTCTGTTGCATAAGATTCCATTCTAATCCACGAAATTTCATTCCACCCTTAACCTCCATTCATTTCTCCAACGTTGTATTCCTTTTAACAACATTCCTTTGCCTTCGACAGCAATCAATTCCATTCCTTTCCCCAACATTCTATTACTTCCCACTACTCCCATTGCATTTCACATCATTCCATTCCATTGCATAACATTCCAATCAATTCCACAACCCTCCATTACATTCCATAACATTCGATCCCATTCCAACAAATTATTGCCCTTCTGTTACCTAACATTAGATTCCATTCATTGAAATTTTTTCTACTAATCAACATTCCCCTTCATACCATAAAATTCCATTCGAATACACAACGTTCTATTCAACTTCATTCAGTCTATTTCATTCTATTGCATAAGACTTCTTCCAATCCACAAAATACCATTCCACTCTTTAACATTTCATTCCTTTCCCCAACAATCCATTGCATTCCACAGCGTTTCATTACATTCCAAAGCTCCCCATTGCATTCCAAAATATTCCATTCCATTCCATAACATTCCATTCCATTTCAATACATTATTCCCATTCTGTTGCATAACATTCCAATCCATTCATTAAAATTTTGTCCTATTAATGAACATTCCACTTCATAGCATAACATTCAATTCGATTATGCAACATTCTTTCCAATTCATTCTATTTCATTCTGTTGCATAAGAATCCATTCCAATCCATAAAATTCCATTCCATTCCCTAAACTTGCATTCCTTTCAAACATTCCATTCAATTCCACAACATTCCATTCCATTCCATTACAAACAATTCATTCCCAACACATCATTCCCGTTCTGCTACAAAACATTAGATTCCATTCATTGAGATTCGGTTCTATTAATCAAAATTCCCCTTCATAGCATAACTTTCCATTCGATTACACAACATTCCTTTCCAATTCATTCTATTTCATTCTGTTGCATAAGATTCCATTCTAATCCACAAAATTTCATTCCATACTTAACCTCCATTCATTTCTCCAACGTTCTATTCCTTTTAACAACATTCCTTTGCCTTCAACAGCATTCAATTCCATTCCTTTCCGCATCATTCTATTACTTTCCACTACTTTAGATTGCATTTCAACTCTTTCCATTCCATAACATTCCATTCAATTCCACAACATTCCATTACATTCCATAACATTCGATTCCATTCCAACACATTATTGCCGTTCTGTTACATAACATTCCATTCCATTCATTAAAATTCTTCTCTATTAATTAACCTTCCACTTCATAGCATAGAAGTCATTCGATTACACAACATCCCATTAAACTGCAAATATTGTATCTCATTCCATTGCCTAAGTTTCCCATCCAACCCACAAAATTCCATTGCATTCTTTAAAATTCCATTCCTTTCCCCAATGTTCTATTCCTTTTCACAACATGACACTGCATTCCACAGCATTCCATTCTGTTCCATAACATTGGATTCCTTTCAAAAACTTTCTCGATCTGTTACATAATATTCCATTGCATTCATTAAAATTCACTTCTATGAAGCAACATTCTAATTCATACCACAAAATTCGAATCGTATATACAACATTCTATTGTATTTCCAGTACTGTATTTCATTCTATTGCAGAAGATTCCATTACAATCCACCAAATTCCAATCCATTCCTTTAACTTCCATTCCTGTCCCAACACTCTATTGCTACCCTCAGCACTCTATTCCCTTCCAAAGCATTCCATTCCGTTCCTCAACATAGCATTCCATTCCAAAACATTCCACTCCATTCGAACACGTTATTCTGATAATTACCTAACATTCCATTCCATTCTTCACAATTCGGGTCTATTAATCAACATTCCACTTCATACCATAACATTCCATTCCATTACAAACGATTCCATTCCATTTAAAACATTCTATTTCATTCTGTTTCATAGCATCCATTCCAATCCGCAAAATTCCATTCCATTCCTTCCCCCTCCATGCCTTTCCCCAACGTTCTATTACTTTCCACAACATTCCCTTGCATTTCACAGCATTCCATTCCTTTCCATAACATCCTATTCAATTCCACTACATTCCATTCCATTCCATAACATTCAATTCTATGCCAACACATAATTCTCGTTCTGTTACTCAACACTCCATTCCATTCATTAAAATTCTTTCTATTAATCAACATTAAAGTCTATCCCATAATATTACATTCAATTACACAACATTCCATTCCATTTCAAACACTTTTCCATTCTATTGCATAGGATTCCATTAAAATCTACAAAATTCCATTCTATTCCTTTACCTTCCATTCCGTTCAGAAATGTTCTTTTCCTTTCCACAACATTCCATTGCATTCAGTAGCATTCCATTCCATTCCTTACCTTTCCTTGCAATTCCCCAACATTCAATTCCATTGCATAACATTTGTTTCCATTGAAACACATTATTCCCTTTCTGTAACCTAATATTCCATTCCATTCATTTAAATTTGGTTCCATTAATCTACATTGCACTTCGTACCTTAACAGTCCCTTTGAGTACAACATTCCTTTCCATTTCAAACATTCTATTTTATTCTATTGCATGAGATTCCATTCCAATTCAAATAATTCAATTGCATTCCTGAATATTTCATTCCTTTCAGCAACATTCTATTCCTATCTGCAACATTCCGTTGCATTCCAAAGCGTTCCATTCCATTCCATAAAATTCGATTTCATTCCAGCACATTATTGCAATTCTGTTGCAAACATTCCATTCCATTCAATAAAATTTTGTCCTCTTAACGAACATTCCACTTCACAGCATAACATTCCATTCGATTACACAATATTCCTTTCCATTTCATTCCATTTCATTCTGTTGCACAAGTTCCATTCCAATCCAAAAAGTTCCATTCCATTCCGTTCCCAACATTCCATTCAACTCCACAACATTCCATTCCATTCCATACAATTCATTTCCAAAACATTATTCCCATTCTGCTACAAAACATTCGAGACCATTCATTCCAATTCGGTTCTATTAATCAAAATTCCCCTTCATAGCATTACTTTCCATTCGATTACACAACATTCCTTTCCAATTCATTCTATTTCATTCTATTGCATAAGATTCCATTCTAATCCACAAAATTTCATTCCATCCTTAACCTCCATTCATTTCTCCAACGTTCTATTCCTTTTAACAACATTCCTTTGCCTTCGACAGCATTCAATTCCATTCCTTTCCCCAACATTCTATTACTTTCCACTACTTTCCATTGCATTTCACATCATTCCTTTCCATTGCATAACATTCCAATCAATTCCACAACCCTCCATTACATTCCACAACATTCGATCCCATTCCAACAAATTATTGCCGTTCTGTTACCTAACATTTATTTCCATTCATTGAAATTCTTTTCTATTAATCAACATTCCCCTTCATACCATAGCATTCCATTCGAATACTCAACATTCTATTCAATTTCATTCTGTCTATTTCATTCTATTGCCTAAGACTCTTTCCAATCCACAAAATACCATTCCACTCTTTAACATTTCTTTCCTTTCCCCAACTATCCATTGCCTTCCACAGCGTTTCATTCCATTCCAAAGCTCTCCATTGCATTCCAAAATATTCCATTCCATTCCATAACATTCCATTCCATTCCAACACCTTATTCCCATTCTGTTGAATAACATTCCAATCCATTCATTAAAATTTTATCCTATTAATGAACATTCAACTTCAGAGCATTCCATTCCATTCGATTATGCATCATTCTTTCCTATTCATTCTATTTCATTCTCTGGCATAAGATTCCATTCCAATCCAAAAAATTCCATTCCATTCCTTAAACTTCCATTCCTTTCAAACATTCCATTCAATTCCACAACATTCCATTCCATTCCATTACATACAATTCATTCCCAAAACATTATTCCCGTTCTGCTACAAAACATTCGATTCCATTCATTGAGATTCGGTTCTATTAATCAAAATTCCCCTTCATAGCATAACTTTCCATTCAATTACACAACATTCCTTTCAATTCTTTCTATTTCATTCTGTTGCGTAAGATTCCATTCTAATCCACAAAATTTCATTCCATACTTAACCTCCATTCATTTCTCCAACGTTCTATTCCTTTTAACAACATTCCTTTGCCTTCGACAGCATTCAATTCCATTCCTTTCCCCAACATTGTATTACTTTCCACTACGTTCCATTGCTTTTCAAATCTTTCCATTCCATAACATTCCATTAAATTCCACAACATTCCGTTACATTACATTACCTTCGGTACCATTCCAACACATTATTGCCGTTCTGTTACATAACATTCCATTACATTCATTAAAATTCTTCTCTATTAATTAACCTTCCACTTCATAGCATAGAATTCATTTGATTACATACCATCCCATTCAATTGCAAACATTGTATCTCATTCCATTGCATAAGACTCCCATCCAACACACAAAATTCCATTGCATTCTTTAAACTTCCATTCCTTTCCCCAACGTTCTATTACTTTTCACAACATGACACTGCATTCCACAACATTCCATTCTGTTCCGTAACATAGGATTCCTTTCAAAACTTTCTCGATCTATTACATAATATTCCATTGCATTCATTAAAATTCACTTCTAGGAAGCAACATTCTACTTCATAACACAAAATTCGAATCGTATATACAACATTCTATTGTATTTCCAATACTGTATTTCATTCTATTGCACAAGATTCCATTACAGTCTACCAAATTCCAATCCATTCCTTTAACTTCCATTTCTGTCCCTACACTCTATTCCTACCCTCAACATTCCATTACATTCCAAAGCATTCCATTCCATTCCACAACATAGCGTTCCATTCCAAAACATTCCACTCCATTCGAACAGGTTATTCTGATAATTACCTAACATTCCATTCCATTCTTCACAATTCGGGTCTATTAATCAACATTCCACTTCATACCATAACAGTCCCTTTGATTACACAACATTCCATTCCATTTCAAACATTCTATTTTATTCTATTGCATGAGATTCCATTCCAATTCAAATAATTCAATTGCATTCCTGAATATTTCATTCCTTTCAGCAACATTCTATAACTATATGCAACATTACATTGCATTCCAAAGCGTTCCATTCCATTCCATAACATGCGATTTCATTCCAACACATTATTGCAATTCTGTTGCAAACATTCCATTCCATTCATTAAAATTTTGTCCTCTTAATGAACATTCCACTTCACAGCATAACATTCCATTCGATTACGCAACATTCCTTTCCATTTCATTCTATTTCATTCTGTTGCATAAGTTCCATTCCAGTCCAAAAAATTCCATTCCATTCCTTTCCCAACATTCCATTCAATTCCACAACATTCCATTCCATTCCATACAATTCATTCAAAACACATTTTTCCCATTCTGCTACAAAACATTCGAGACCATTCATGCCAATTCGATTCTATTAATCAAAATTCCCCTTCAGAGCAGAACTTTCCATTCGATTACACAACATTCCTTTCCAATTCATTCTATTTCATTCTGTTGCATAAGATTCCGTTCTAATCCACGAAATTTCATTCCACCCTTAACCTCCATTCATTTCTCCAACGTTGTATTCCTTTTAACAACATTCCTTTGCCTTCGACAGCAATCAATTCCATTCCTTTCCCCAACATTCTATTACTTCCCACTACTTTCCATTGCATTTCACATCATTCCATTCCATTGCATAACATTCCAATCAATTCCACAACCCTCCATTACATTCCATAACTTTCGATCCCATTCCAACAAATTATTGCCCTTCTGTTACCTAACATTAGATTCCATTCATTGAAATTTTTTCTACTAATCAACATTCCCCTTCATACCATAACATTCCATTCGAATACACAACGTTCTATTCAACTTCATTCAGTCTATTTCATTCTATTGCATAAGACTTCTTCCAATCCACAAAATACCATTCCACTCTTTAACATTTCATTCCTTTCCCCAACAATCCATTGCATTCCACAGCGTTTCATTACATTCTAAAGCTCTCCATTGCATTCCAAAATATTCCATTCCATTCCATACCATTCCATTCCATTTCAATACATTATTCCCATTCTGTTGCATAACATTCCAATCCATTCATTAAAATTTTGTCCTATTAATGAACATTCCACTTCATAGCATAACATTCAATTCGATTATGCAACATTCTTTCCAATTCATTCTATTTCATTCTGTTGCATAAGAATCCATTCCAATCCATAAAATTCCATTCCATTCCCTAAACTTGCATTCCTTTCAAACATTCCATTCAATTCCACAACATTCCATTCCATTCCATTACAAACAATTCATTCCCAACACATCATTCCCGTTCTGCTACAAAACATTAGATTCCATTCATTGAGATTCGGTTCTATTAATCAAAATTCCCCTTCATAGCATAACTTTCCATTCGATTACACAACATTCCTTTCCAATTCATTCTATTTCATTCTGTTGCATAAGATTCCATTCTAATCCACAAAATTTCATTCCATACTTAACCTCCATTCATTTCTCCAACGTTCTATTCCTTTTAACAACATTCCTTTGCCTTCAACAGCATTCAATTCCATTCCTTTCCGCATCATTCTATTACTTTCCACTACTTTAGATTGCATTTCAACTCTTTCCATTCCATAACATTCCATTCAATTCCACAACATTCCATTACATTCCATAACATTCGATTCCATTCCAACACATTATTGCCGTTCTCTTACATAACATTCCATTCCATTCATTAAAATTCTTCTCTATTAATTAACCTTCCACTTCATAGCATAGAAGTCATTCGATTACACAACATCCCATTAAACTGCAAATATTGTATCTCATTCCATTGCCTAAGTTTCCCATCCAACCCACAAAATTCCATTGCATTCTTTAAAATTCCATTCCTTTCCCCAATGTTCTATTCCTTTTCACAACATGACACTGCATTCCACAGCATTCCATTCTGTTCCATAACATTGGATTCCTTTCAAAAACTTTCTCGATCTGTTACATAATATTCCATTGCACTCATTAAAATTCACTTCTATGAAGCAACATTCTAATTCATACCACAAAATTCGAATCGTATATACAACATTCTATTGTATTTCCAGTACTGTATTTCATTCTATTGCAGAAGATTCCATTACAATCCACCAAATTCCAATCCATTCCTTTAACTTCCATTCCTGTCCCAACACTCTATTGCTACCCTCAGCACTCTATTCCCTTCCAAAGCATTCCATTCCGTTCCTCAACATAGCATTCCATTCCAAAACATTCCACTCCATTCGAACACGTTATTCTGATAATTACCTAACATTCCATTCCATTCTTCACAATTCGGGTCTATTAATCAACATTCCACTTCATACCATAACATTTCATTCCATTACAAACGATTCCATTCCATTTAAAACATTCTATTTCATTCTGTTTCATAGCATCCATTCCAATCCGCAAAATTCCATTCCATTCCTTCCCCCTCCATGCCTTTCCCCAACGTTCTATTACTTTCCACAACATTCCCTTGCATTTCACAGCATTCCATTCCTTTCCATAACATTCTATTCAATTCCACTACATTCCATTCCATTCCATAACATTCAATTCTATGCCAACACATAATTCTCGTTCTGTTACTCAACATTCCATTCCATTCATTAAAATTCTCTTCTATTAATCAACATTAAAGTCTATCCCATAATATTACATTCAATTACACAACATTCCATTCCATTTCAAACACTTTTCCATTCTATTGCATAGGATTCCATTAAAATCTACAAAATTCCATTCTATTCCTTTACCTTCCATTCCGTTCAGAAATGTTCTTTTCCTTTCCACAACATTCCATTGCATTCAGTAGCATTCCATTCCATTCCTTACCTTTCCTTGCAATTCCCCAACATTCAATTCCATTGCATAACATTTGTTTCCATTGAAACACATTATTCCCTTTCTGTAACCTAATATTCCATTCCATTCATTTAAATTTGGTTCCATTAATCTACATTGCACTTCGTACCTTAACAGTCCCTTTGAGTACAACATTCCTTTCCATTTCAAACATTCTATTTAATTCTATTGCATGAGATTCCATTCCAATTCAAATAATTCAATTGCATTCCTGAATATTTCATTCCTTTCAGCAACATTCTATTCCTATCTGCAACATTCCGTTGCATTCCAAAGCGTTCCATTCCATTCCATAAAATTCGATTTCATTCCAGCACATTATTGCAATTCTGTTGCAAACATTCCATTCCATTCAATAAAATTTTGTCCTCTTAACGAACATTCCACTTCACAGCATAACATTCCATTCGATTACACAATATTCCTTTCCATTTCATTCCATTTCATTCTGTTGCACAAGTTCCATTCCAATCCAAAAAGTTCCATTCCATTCCGTTCCCAACATTCCATTCAACTCCACAACATTCCATTCCATTCCATACAATTCATTTCCAAAACATTATTCCCATTCTGCTACAAAACATTCGAGACCATTCATTCCAATTCGGTTCTATTAATCAAAATTCCCCTTCATAGCATTACTTTCCATTCGATTACACAACATTCCTTTCCAATTCATTCTATTTCATTCTATTGCATAAGATTCCATTCTAATCCACAAAATTTCATTCCATCCTTAACCTCCATTCATTTCTCCAACGTTCTATTCCTTTTAGCAACATTTCTTTGCCTTCGACAGCATTCAATTCCATTCCTTTCCCCAACATTCTATTACTTTCCACTACTTTCCATTGCATTTCACATCATTCCTTTCCATTGCATAACATTCCAATCAATTCCACAACCCTCCATTACATTCCACAACATTCGATCCCATTCCAACAAATTATTGCCGTTCTGTTACCTAACATTTATTTCCATTCATTGAAATTCTTTTCTATTAATCAACATTCCCCTTCATACCATAGCATTCCATTCGAATACTCAACATTCTATTCAATTTCATTCTGTCTATTTCATTCTATTGCCTAAGACTCTTTCCAATCCACAAAATACCATTCCACTCTTTAACATTTCTTTCCTTTCCCCAACTATCCATTGCATTCCACAGCGTTTCATTCCATTCCAAAGCTCTCCATTGCTTTCCAAAATATTCCATTCCATTCCATAACATTCCATTCCATTCCAACACCTTATTCCCATTCTGTTGAATAACATTCCAATCCATTCATTAAAATTTTATCCTATTAATGAACATTCAACTTCAGAGCATTCAATTCCATTCGATTATGCATCATTCTTTCCTATTCATTCTATTTCATTCTCTGGCATTCAATTCCATTCCTGTCCCCAACATTGTATTACTTTCCACTACGTTCCATTGCTTTTCAAATCTTTCCATTCCATAACATTCCATTAAATTCCACAACATTCCGTTACATTACATTACATTCGGTACCATTCCAACACATTATTGCCGTTCTGTTACATAACATTCCATTACATTCATTAAAATTCTTCTCTATTAATTAACCTTCCACTTCATAGCATAGAATTCATTTGATTACATAACATCCCATTCAATTGCAAACATTGTATCTCATTCCATTGCATAAGACTCCCATCCAACACACAAAATTCCATTGCATTCTTTAAACTTCCATTCCTTTCCCCAACGTTCTATTACTTTTCACAACATGACACTGCATTCCACAACATTCCATTCTGTTCCGTAACATAGGATTCCTTTCAAAACTTTCTCGATCTATTACATAATATTCCATTGCATTCATTAAAATTCACTTCTAGGAAGCAACATTCTACTTCATAACACAAAATTCGAATCGTATATACAACATTCTATTGTATTTCCAATACTGTATTTCATTCTATTGCACAAGATTCCATTACAGTCTACCAAATTCCAATCCATTCCTTTAACTTCCATTTCTGTCCCTACACTCTATTCCTACCCTCAACATTCCATTCCATTCCAAAGCATTCCATTCCATTCCACAACATAGCGTTCCATTCCAAAACATTCCACTCCATTCGAACACGTTATTCTGATAATTACCTAACATTCCATTCCATTCTTCACAATTCGGGTCTATTAATCAACATTCCACTTCATACCATAACATTCCATTCATTACAAAAGATTCCATTCCATTTAAAACATTCTATTTCATTCTGTTGCTTAGCATCCATTCCAATCCACAAAATTCCATTCCATTCCTTCCCACTCCATGCCTTTCCCCAACGTTCTATTACTTTCCACAACATTCCCTTGCATTTTCACAGCATTCCCTTCCTTTCCATAACATTTTATTCAATTCCACAACATTCCATTCCATAACATTCAATTCCATGCCAACACATTATTCTCGTTCTGTTACTCAACATTCCATTCCATTCATAAAAATTCTTTTATTAATCAACATTCCACTCTATCCCATAATATTACATTCAATTACACAACATTCCATTCCATTTCAAACACTCTTTTCCATTCAATTGCATAGGATTCCATTCCAATCTACAAAATTCCATTCTATTTCTTAACCTTCCATTCTGTTCAGAAATGTTCTATTCCTTTCCACAACATTCCATTGCATTCAATAGCATTCCATTCCATTTCTTACCTTACCATGCAATTCCCCAACATTCCATTCCATTCCATTCCATAACATTTGTTTCCTTTGAAACACATTATTCCCTTTCTGTAACCTAATATTCCATTCCATTCACTGTAATTTGGTTCTATTAATCTACATTCCACTTCATACCATAACAGTCCCTTTGATTACACAACATTCCATTCCATTTCAAACATTCTATTTTATTCTATTGCATGAGATTCCATTCCAATTCAAATAATTCAATTGCATTCCTGAATATTTCATTCCTTTCAGCAACATTCTATTCCTATATGCAACATTACATTGCATTCCAAAGCGTTCCATTCCATTCCATAACATGCGATTTCATTCCAACACATTATTGCAATTCTGTTGCAAACATTCCATTCCATTCATTAAAATTTTGTCCTCTTAATGAACATTCCACTTCACAGCATAACATTCCATTCGATTACGCAACATTCCTTTCCATTTCATTCTATTTCATTCTGTTGCATAAGTTCCATTCCAATCCAAAAAATTCCATTCCATTCCTTTCCCAACATTCCATTCAATTCCACAACATTCCATTCCATTCCATACAATTCATTCAAAACACATTTTTCCCATTCTGCTACAAAACATTCGAGACCATTCATGCCAATTCGATTCTATTAATCAAAATTCCCCTTCAGAGCAGAACTTTCCATTCGATTACACAACATTCCTTTCCAATTCATTCTATTTCATTCTGTTGCATAAGATTCCGTTCTAATCCACGAAATTTCATTCCACCCTTAACCTCCATTCATTTCTCCAACGTTGTATTCCTTTTAACAACATTCCTTTGCCTTCGACAGCAATCAATTCCATTCCTTTCCCCAACATTCTATTACTTCCCACTACTTTCCATTGCATTTCACATCATTCCATTCCATTGCATAACATTCCAATCAATTCCACAACCCTCCATTACATTCCATAACATTCGATCCCATTCCAACAAATTATTGCCCTTCTGTTACCTAACATTAGATTCCATTCATTGAAATTTTTTCTACTAATCAACATTCCCCTTCATACCATAACATTCCATTCGAATACACAACGTTCTATTCAACTTCATTCAGTCTATTTCATTCTATTGCATAAGACTTCTTCCAATCCACAAAATACCATTCCACTCTTTAACATTTCATTCCTTTCCCCAACAATCCATTGCATTCCACAGCGTTTCATTACATTCTAAAGCTCTCCATTGCATTCCAAAATATTCCATTCCATTCCATACCATTCCATTCCATTTCAATACATTATTCCCATTCTGTTGCATAACATTCCAATCCATTCATTAAAATTTTGTCCTATTAATGAACATTCCACTTCATAGCATAACATTCAATTCGATTATGCAACATTCTTTCCAATTCATTCTATTTCATTCTGTTGCATAAGAATCCATTCCAATCCATAAAATTCCATTCCATTCCCTAAACTTGCATTCCTTTCAAACATTCCATTCAATTCCACAACATTCCATTCCATTCCATTACAAACAATTCATTCCCAACACATCATTCCCGTTCTGCTACAAAACATTAGATTCCATTCATTGAGATTCGGTTCTATTAATCAAAATTCCCCTTCATAGCATAACTTTCCATTCGATTACACAACATTCCTTTCCAATTCATTCTATTTCATTCTGTTGCATAAGATTCCATTCTAATCCACAAAATTTCATTCCATACTTAACCTCCATTCATTTCTCCAACGTTCTATTCCTTTTAACAACATTCCTTTGCCTTCAACAGCATTCAATTCCATTCCTTTCCGCATCATTCTATTACTTTCCACTACTTTAGATTGCATTTCAACTCTTTCCATTCCATAACATTCCATTCAATTCCACAACATTCCATTACATTCCATAACATTCGATTCCATTCCAACACATTATTGCCGTTCTGTTACATAACATTCCATTCCATTCATTAAAATTCTTCTCTATTAATTAACCTTCCACTTCATAGCATAGAAGTCATTCGATTACACAACATCCCATTAAACTGCAAATATTGTATCTCATTCCATTGCCTAAGTTTCCCATCCAACCCACAAAATTCCATTGCATTCTTTAAAATTCCATTCCTTTCCCCAATGTTCTATTCCTTTTCACAACATGACACTGCATTCCACAGCATTCCATTCTGTTCCATAACATTGGATTCCTTTCAAAAACTTTCTCGATCTGTTACATAATATTCCATTGCACTCATTAAAATTCACTTCTATGAAGCAACATTCTAATTCATACCACAAAATTCGAATCGTATATACAACATTCTATTGTATTTCCAGTACTGTATTTCATTCTATTGCAGAAGATTCCATTACAATCCACCAAATTCCAATCCATTCCTTTAACTTCCATTCCTGTCCCAACACTCTATTGCTACCCTCAGCACTCTATTCCCTTCCAAAGCATTCCATTCCGTTCCTCAACATAGCATTCCATTCCAAAACATTCCACTCCATTCGAACACGTTATTCTGATAATTACCTAACATTCCATTCCATTCTTCACAATTCGGGTCTATTAATCAACATTCCACTTCATACCATAACATTCCATTCCATTACAAACGATTCCATTCCATTTAAAACATTCTATTTCATTCTGTTTCATAGCATCCATTCCAATCCGCAAAATTCCATTCCATTCCTTCCCCCTCCATGCCTTTCCCCAACGTTCTATTACTTTCCACAACATTCCCTTGCATTTCACAGCATTCCATTCCTTTCCATAACATTCTATTCAATTCCACTACATTCCATTCCATTCCATAACATTCAATTCTATGCCAACACATAATTCTCGTTCTGTTACTCAACATTCCATTCCATTCATTAAAATTCTCTTCTATTAATCAACATTAAAGTCTATCCCATAATATTACATTCAATTACACAACATTCCATTCCATTTCAAACACTTTTCCATTCTATTGCATAGGATTCCATTAAAATCTACAAAATTCCATTCTATTCCTTTACCTTCCATTCCGTTCAGAAATGTTCTTTTCCTTTCCACAACATTCCATTGCATTCAGTAGCATTCCATTCCATTCCTTACCTTTCCTTGCAATTCCCCAACATTCAATTCCATTGCATAACATTTGTTTCCATTGAAACACATTATTCCCTTTCTGTAACCTAATATTCCATTCCATTCATTTAAATTTGGTTCCATTAATCTACATTGCACTTCGTACCTTAACAGTCCCTTTGAGTACAACATTCCTTTCCATTTCAAACATTCTATTTAATTCTATTGCATGAGATTCCATTCCAATTCAAATAATTCAATTGCATTCCTGAATATTTCATTCCTTTCAGCAACATTCTATTCCTATCTGCAACATTCCGTTGCATTCCAAAGCGTTCCATTCCATTCCATAAAATTCGATTTCATTCCAGCACATTATTGCAATTCTGTTGCAAACATTCCATTCCATTCAATAAAATTTTGTCCTCTTAACGAACATTCCACTTCACAGCATAACATTCCATTCGATTACACAATATTCCTTTCCATTTCATTCCATTTCATTCTGTTGCACAAGTTCCATTCCAATCCAAAAAGTTCCATTCCATTCCGTTCCCAACATTCCATTCAACTCCACAACATTCCATTCCATTCCATACAATTCATTTCCAAAACATTATTCCCATTCTGCTACAAAACATTCGAGACCATTCATTCCAATTCGGTTCTATTAATCAAAATTCCCCTTCATAGCATTACTTTCCATTCGATTACACAACATTCCTTTCCAATTCATTCTATTTCATTCTATTGCATAAGATTCCATTCTAATCCACAAAATTTCATTCCATCCTTAACCTCCATTCATTTCTCCAACGTTCTATTCCTTTTAACAACATTCCTTTGCCTTCCACAGCATTCAATTCCATTCCTTTCCCCAACATTCTATTACTTTCCACTACTTTCCATTGCATTTCACATCATTCCTTTCCATTGCATAACATTCCAATCAATTCCACAACCCTCCATTACATTCCACAACATTCGATCCCATTCCAACAAATTATTGCCGTTCTGTTACCTAACATTTATTTCCATTCATTGAAATTCTTTTCTATTAATCAACATTCCCCTTCATACCATAGCATTCCATTCGAATACTCAACATTCTATTCAATTTCATTCTGTCTATTTCATTCTATTGCCTAAGACTCTTTCCAATCCACAAAATACCATTCCACTCTTTAACATTTCTTTCCTTTCCCCAACTATCCATTGCCTTCCACAGCGTTTCATTCCATTCCAAAGCTCTCCATTGCATTCCAAAATATTCCATTCCATTCCATAACATTCCATTCCATTCCAACACCTTATTCCCATTCTGTTGAATAACATTCTAATCCATTCATTAAAATTTTATCCTATTAATGAACATTCAACTTCAGAGCATTCCATTCCATTCGATTATGCATCATTCTTTCCTATTCATTCTATTTCATTCTCTGGCATAAGATTCCATTCCAATCCAAAAAATTCCATTCCATTCCTTAAACTTCCATTCCTTTCAAACATTCCATTCAATTCCACAACATTCCATTCCATTCCATTACATACAATTCATTCCCAAACATTATTCCCGTTCTGCTACAAAACATTCGATTCCATTCATTGAGATTCGGTTCTATTAATCAAAATTCCCCTTCATAGCATAACTTTCCATTCGATTACACAACATTCCTTTCAATTCTTTCTATTTCATTCTGTTGCGTAAGATTCCATTCTAATCCACAAAATTTCATTCCATACTTAACCTCCATTCATTTCTCCAACGTTCTATTCCTTTTAACAACATTCCTTTGCCTTCGACAGCATTCAATTCCATTCCTGTCCCCAACATTGTATTACTTTCCACTATGTTCCATTGCTTTTCAAATCTTTCCATTCCATAACATTCCATTAAATTCCACAACATTCCGTTACATTACATTACATTCGGTACCATTCCAACACATTATTGCCGTTCTGTTACATAACATTCCATTACATTCATTAAAATTCTTCTCTATTAATTAACCTTCCACTTCATAGCATAGAATTCATTTGATTACATACCATCCCATTCAATTGCAAACATTGTATCTCATTCCATTGCATAAGACTCCCATCCAACACACAAAATTCCATTGCATTCTTTAAACTTCCATTCCTTTCCCCAACGTTCTATTACTTTTCACAACATGACACTGCATTCCACAACATTCCATTCTGTTCCGTAACATAGGATTCCTTTCAAAACTTTCTCGATCTATTACATAATATTCCATTGCATTCATTAAAATTCACTTCTAGGAAGCAACATTCTACTTCATAACACAAAATTCGAATCGTATATACAACATTCTATTGTATTTCCAATACTGTATTTCATTCTATTGCACAAGATTCCATTACAGTCTACCAAATTCCAATCCATTCCTTTAACTTCCATTTCTGTCCCTACACTCTATTCCTACCCTCAACATTCCATTCCATTCCAAAGCATTCCATTCCATTCCACAACATAGCGTTCCATTCCAAAACATTCCACTCCATTCGAACACGTTATTCTGATAATTACCTAACATTCCATTCCATTCTTCACAATTCGGGTCTATTAATCAACATTCCACTTCATACCATAACATTCCATTCATTACAAAAGATTCCATTCCATTTAAAACATTCTATTTCATTCTGTTGCATAGCATCCATTCCAATCCACAAAATTCCATTCCATTCCTTCCCACTCCATGCCTTTCCCCAACGTTCTATTACTTTCCACAACATTCCCTTGCATTTTCACAGCATTCCCTTCCTTTCCATAACATTTTATTCAATTCCACAACATTCCATTCCATAACATTCAATTCCATGCCAACACATTATTCTCGTTCTGTTACTCAACATTCCATTCCATTCATAAAAATTCTTTTATTAATCAACATTCCACTCTATCCCATAATATTACATTCAATTACACAACATTCCATTCCATTTCAAACACTCTTTTCCATTCAATTGCATAGGATTCCATTCCAATCTACAAAATTCCATTCTATTTCTTAACCTTCCATTCTGTTCAGAAATGTTCTATTCCTTTCCACAACATTCCATTGCATTCAATAGCATTCCATTCCATTTCTTACCTTACCATGCAATTCCCCAACATTCCATTCCATTCCATTCCATAACATTTGTTTCCTTTGAAACACATTATTCCCTTTCTGTAACCTAATATTCCATTCCATTCACTGTAATTTGGTTCTATTAATCTACATTCCACTTCATACCATAACAGTCCCTTTGATTACACAACATTCCATTCCATTTCAAACATTCTATTTTATTCTATTGCATGAGATTCCATTCCAATTCAAATAATTCAATTGCATTCCTGAATATTTCATTCCTTTCAGCAACATTCTATTCCTATATGCAACATTACATTGCATTCCAAAGCGTTCCATTCCATTCCATAACATGCGATTTCATTCCAACACATTATTGCAATTCTGTTGCAAACATTCCATTCCATTCATTAAAATTTTGTCCTCTTAATGAACATTCCACTTCACAGCATAACATTCCATTCGATTACGCAACATTCCTTTCCATTTCATTCTATTTCATTCTGTTGCATAAGTTCCATTCCAGTCCAAAAAATTCCATTCCATTCCTTTCCCAACATTCCATTCAATTCCACATCATTCCATTCCATTCCATACAATTCATTCAAAACACATTTTTCCCATTCTGCTACAAAACATTCGAGACCATTCATGCCAATTCGATTCTATTAATCAAAATTCCCCTTCAGAGCAGAACTTTCCATTCGATTACACAACATTCCTTTCCAATTCATTCTATTTCATTCTGTTGCATAAGATTCCGTTCTAATCCACGAAATTTCATTCCACCCTTAACCTCCATTCATTTCTCCAACGTTGTATTCCTTTTAACAACATTCCTTTGCCTTCGACAGCAATCAATTCCATTCCTTTCCCCAACATTCTATTACTTCCCACTACTTTCCATTGCATTTCACATCATTCCATTCCATTGCATAACATTCCAATCAATTCCACAACCCTCCATTACATTCCATAACATTCGATCCCATTCCAACAAATTATTGCCCTTCTGTTACCTAACATTAGATTCCATTCATTGAAATTTTTTCTACTAATCAACATTCCCCTTCATACCATAACATTCCATTCGAATACACAACGTTCTATTCAACTTCATTCAGTCTATTTCATTCTATTGCATAAGACTTCTTCCAATCCACAAAATACCATTCCACTCTTTAACATTTCATTCCTTTCCCCAACAATCCATTGCATTCCACAGCGTTTCATTACATTCTAAAGCTCTCCATTGCATTCCAAAATATTCCATTCCATTCCATACCATTCCATTCCATTTCAATACATTATTCCCATTCTGTTGCATAACATTCCAATCCATTCCTTAAAATTTTGTCCTATTAATGAACATTCCACTTCATAGCATAACATTCAATTCGATTATGCCACATTCTTTCCAATTCATTCTATTTCATTCTGTTGCATAAGAATCCATTCCAATCCATAAAATTCCATTCCATTCCCTAAACTTGCATTCCTTTCAAACATTCCATTCAATTCCACAACATTCCATTCCATTCCATTACAAACAATTCATTCCCAACACATCATTCCCGTTCTGCTACAAAATATTAGATTCCATTCATTGAGATTCGGTTCTATTAATCAAAATTCCCCTTCATAGCATAACTTTCCATTCGATTACACAACATTCCTTTCCAATTCATTCTATTTCATTCTGTTGCATAAGATTCCATTCTAATCCACAAAATTTCATTCCATACTTAACCTCCATTCATTTCTCCAACGTTCTATTCCTTTTAACAACATTCCTTTGCCTTCAACAGCATTTAATTCCATTCCTTTCCGCATCATTCTATTACTTTCCACTACTTTAGATTGCATTTCAACTCTTTCCATTCCATAACATTCCATTCAATTCCACAACATTCCATTACATTCCATAACATTCGATTCCATTCCAAAACATTATTGCCGTTCTGTTACATAACATTCCATTCCATTCATTAAAATTCTTCTCTATTAATTAACCTTCCACTTCATAGCATAGAAGTCATTCGATTACACAACATCCCATTAAACTGCAAATATTGTATCTCATTCCATTGCCTAAGTTTCCCATCCAACCCACAAAATTCCATTGCATTCTTTAAAATTCCATTCCTTTCCCCAATGTTCTATTCCTTTTCACAACATGACACTGCATTCCACAGCATTCCATTCTGTTCCATAACATTGGATTCCTTTCAAAAACTTTCTCGATCTGTTACATAATATTCCATTGCATTCATTAAAATTCACTTCTATGAAGCAACATTCTAATTCATACCACAAAATTCGAATCGTATATACAACATTCTATTGTATTTCCAGTACTGTATTTCATTCTATTGCAGAAGATTCCATTACAATCCACCAAATTCCAATCCATTCCTTTAACTTCCATTCCTGTCCCAACACTCTATTGCTACCCTCAGCACTCTATTCCCTTCCAAAGCATTCCATTCCGTTCCTCAACATAGCATTCCATTCCAAAACATTCCACTCCATTCGAACACGTTATTCTGATAATTACCTAACATTCCATTCCATTCTTCACAATTCGGGTCTATTAATCAACATTCCACTTCATACCATAACATTCCATTCCATTACAAACGATTCCATTCCATTTAAAACATTCTATTTCATTCTGTTTCATAGCATCCATTCCAATCCGCAAAATTCCATTCCATTCCTTCCCCCTCCATGCCTTTCCCCAACGTTCTATTACTTTCCACAACATTCCCTTGCATTTCACAGCATTCCATTCCTTTCCATAACATTCTATTCAATTCCACTACATTCCATTCCATTCCATAACATTCAATTCTATGCCAACACATAATTCTCGTTCTGTTACTCAACATTCCATTCCATTCATTAAAATTCTCTTCTATTAATCAACATTAAAGTCTATCCCATAATATTACATTCAATTACACAACATTCCATTCCATTTCAAACACTTTTCCATTCTATTGCATAGGATTCCATTAAAATCTACAAAATTCCATTCTATTCCTTTACCTTCCATTCCGTTCAGAAATGTTCTTTTCCTTTCCACAACATTCCATTGCATTCAGTAGCATTCCATTCCATTCCTTACCTTTCCTTGCAATTCCCCAACATTCAATTCCATTGCATAACATTTGTTTCCATTGAAACACATTATTCCCTTTCTGTAACCTAATATTCCATTCCATTCATTTAAATTTGGTTCCATTAATCTACATTGCACTTCGTACCTTAACAGTCCCTTTGAGTACAACATTCCTTTCCATTTCAAACATTCTATTTAATTCTATTGCATGAGATTCCATTCCAATTCAAATAATTCAATTGCATTCCTGAATATTTCATTCCTTTCAGCAACATTCTATTCCTATCTGCAACATTCCGTTGCATTCCAAAGCGTTCCATTCCATTCCATAAAATTCGATTTCATTCCAGCACATTATTGCAATTCTGTTGCAAACATTCCATTCCATTCAATAAAATTTTGTCCTCTTAACGAACATTCCACTTCACAGCATAACATTCCATTCGATTACACAATATTCCTTTCCATTTCATTCCATTTCATTCTGTTGCACAAGTTCCATTCCAATCCAAAAAGTTCCATTCCATTCCGTTCCCAACATTCCATTCAACTCCACAACATTCCATTCCATTCCATACAATTCATTTCCAAAACATTATTCCCATTCTGCTACAAAACATTCGAGACCATTCATTCCAATTCGGTTCTATTAATCAAAATTCCCCTTCATAGCATTACTTTCCATTCGATTACACAACATTCCTTTCCAATTCATTCTATTTCATTCTATTGCATAAGATTCCATTCTAATCCACAAAATTTCATTCCATCCTTAACCTCCATTCATTTCTCCAACGTTCTATTCCTTTTAGCAACATTTCTTTGCCTTCGACAGCATTCAATTCCATTCCTTTCCCCAACATTCTATTACTTTCCACTACTTTCCATTGCATTTCACATCATTCCTTTCCATTGCATAACATTCCAATCAATTCCACAACCCTCCATTACATTCCACAACATTCGATCCCATTCCAACAAATTATTGCCGTTCTGTTACCTAACATTTATTTCCATTCATTGAAATTCTTTTCTATTAATCAACATTCCCCTTCATACCATAGCATTCCATTCGAATACTCAACATTCTATTCAATTTCATTCTGTCTATTTCATTCTATTGCCTAAGACTCTTTCCAATCCACAAAATACCATTCCACTCTTTAACATTTCTTTCCTTTCCCCAACTATCCATTGCCTTCCACAGCGTTTCATTCCATTCCAAAGATCTCCATTGCATTCCAAAATATTCCATTCCATTCCATAACATTCCATTCCATTCCAACACCTTTTTCCCATTCTGTTGAATTACATTCCAATCCATTCATTAAAATTTTATCCTATAAATGAACATTCAACTTCAGAGCATTCCATTCCATTCGATTATGCATCATTCTTTCCTATTCATTCTATTTAATTCTCTGGCATAAGATTCCATTCCAATCCAAAATATTCCATTCCATTCCTTAAACTTCCATTCCTTTCAAACATTCCATTCAATTCCACAACATTCCATTCCATTCCATTACATACAATTCATTCCCAAAACATTATTCCCGTTCTGCTACAAAACATTCAATTCCATTCATTGAGATTCGGTTCTATTAATCAAAATTCCCCTTCATAGCATAACTTTCCATTCGATTACACAACATTCCTTTCAATTCTTTCTATTTCATTCTCTTGTGTAAGATTCCATTCTAATCCACAAAATTTCATTCCATACTTAACCTCCATTCATTTCTCCAACGTTCTATTCCTTTTAACAACATTCCTTTGCCTTCGACAGCATTCAATTCCATTCCTTTCCCCAACATTGTATTACTTTCCACTACGTTCCATTGCTTTTCAAATCTTTCCATTCCATAACATTCCATTAAATTCCACAACATTCCGTTACATTACATTGCATTCGGTACCATACCAACACATTATTGCCGTTCTGTTATATAACATTCCATTACATTCATTAAAATTCTTCTCTATTAATTAACCTTCCACTTCATAGCATAGAATTCATTTGATTACATAACATCCCATTCAATTGCAAACATTGTATCTCATTCCATTGCATAAGACTCCCATCCAACACACAAAAGTCCATTGCATTCTTTAAACTTCCATTCCTTTCCCCAACGTTCTATTACTTTTCACAACATGACACTGCATTCCACAACATTCCATTCTGTTCCGTAACATAGGATTCCTTTCAAAACTTTCTCGATCTATTACATAATATTCCATTGCATTCATTAAAATTCACTTCTAGGAAGCAACATTCTACTTCATAACACAAAATTCGAATCGTATATACAACATTCTATTGTATTTCCAATACTGTATTTCATTCTATTGCACAAGATTCCATTACAGTCTACCAAATTCCAATCCATTCCTTTAACTTCCATTTCTGTCCCTACACTCTATTCCTACCCTCAACATTCCATTCCATTCCAAAGCATTCCATTCCATTCCACAACATAGCGTTCCATTCCAAAACATTCCACTCCATTCGAACACGTTATTCTGATAATTACCTAACATTCCATTCCTTTCTTCACAATTCGGATCTATTAATCAACATTCCACTTCATACCATAACATTCCATTCATTACAAAAGATTCTATTCCATTTAAAACATTCTATTTCATTCTGTTGCATAGCATCCATTCCAATCCACAAAATTCCATTCCATTCCTTCCCACTCCATGCCTTTCCCCAACGTTCTATTACTTTCCACAACATTCCCTTGCATTTTCACAGCATTCCATTCCTTTCCATAACATTTTATTCAATTCCACAACATTCCATTCCATAA
>JAVSCE010016055.1:0-15533 GCA_032199065.1 Smutsia gigantea
ACAAGTCAAAAAGCCAGGACTTAAGTACCAGCCTGTTCAAGACCAGTAAGCCATTAACAAAGTGACTGTCTCTTTACACTCGGTGATCCCAAACCCATACACCCTCCTCAGCCAGATCCCGGAGTCTGCCAAATGGTTCACTTGCCTAGACTTAAAGGATGCCTTTTTCTGCCTCTGGCTTGCCCCTCAAAGCAGCTCTTGTTTGCCTTTGAATGGACTGAACCAGACACAGGGCGGCAGATGCAGTTAACCTGGACACGGCTTCCACAAGGGTTCAAGAACTCACCCACTCTCTTTGGAGAGGCATTGGCTGCAGACCTTGCCAGCTTTCCGAGGGAAGCTACATGGTGAACCCTCCTCCAGTACAAAGATGACCTCCTCCTTGCCAGGGACACCCTGGAAAATTGTGTGAAAGGCACAAGGGCCCTCCTCTAACTCCTGTCAGACTCAGGATACTGAGCCTCATAGAAAAAAAGCACAAATCTACCAGCAGCAAGTCTGGTACTTGGGTTTCCTCCTTACCCAGGGAGAAAGGACATTAGAGCCAGAGAGGGAAAAGGTCATTTACTCCTTGCCCCAGCCCTGGATGAGGGGAGGGCATGCGAGAATTCCTAGAGGCCACGGGGTTCTGCAAAAATCTGGATTTCCGGATTCTCAGCAATGGAAAGGCCCCTCTGCAACCTCCTGTGGGGGGCCAGACTGAAAGGCCCCTGTCTGGACAAAAGAAGCAAAAGCCACCTTCCTGGAAATAAAAGCTGCTTCAAAACAGACACCAACCCTGGGCCTGCCAGATAAAACAGGCCCTTCAATCTCTTCCCAGATCCTCCCTTACATAGAGTAATAACCCATCCTTTCCCCACATGTTCTTAACCCGGCTTCCCAGGCAGACTTATAAGTTCCATGAAGGCAAAGACTTTGTTTTATGTCTTTCATCTCCTTCTCAGAGGGCAGTATGTGAACAGATCTTACTGAATATGGCAGTGGACTTTCTGGCCTGGATAGCAGAGTGCAGAGGGACAAGAGGAAATCCCACGGGAATGTCATACCTTTGCTCTGGGTCATTCACAGAGGAGAGAGTGGGCACACAGATAATTAAAGGTTAACACAGTCCTATACAACCCAGCTCACACACACATGCACACACGCTATGCATGGAAGCTCAGCAAAAGCATTTACTTGCTCTTGACTGGAGTATCTCATTTTATAAACTGGGGGTGACCCATCAACCATGCAGTCCTTAAATTAAAAAAAAAGGTGCTATGGGCATTAATGGCACTGACATGGAAAAGGCTGCTCCTTGCTATCTAGAGTAGTCAAACCCCAGAGGTAAAAGAAACTTTGCAGATCAGCCCTGGTTTCACAAGTGAGGGAAATGAGGGCCACAGAAAACAAGTGACTTGCTGCAGGTCACATTGGGAGTTTCTGATACAGCCAGGATTGGAAGCTAGGGCTCCTGTCTCTTTGTTTAAAGTTCTTTCCATGTGAGCAGAAAGCTTCCAAAGAACACAGAAAATCTCTCCAAATAAGTAGGAAATCACTTCAGATTTCCTAATTACAAGATTTGCAATTCAAGAAGTATTTACTTAAATATATTATATGCTAATGGAGCTGCCATTTCTGGGGCAATAATAGAAGGGTATAACACAGTTCTTATCCTCCAGTAGCTGAGAAAACAAGGACAAAGATTCGAAACAGTTAAGTAAAAATAACAGGCAGTATGTGAGAAGTGCCAAAATTGGGGAACAGCGAGTCCAAGAAAGAGCTCCAAGGAAACAGACTGCTTCCCATCCCACCCCACAGAGAAGGTGCCTTTAAGCTATGCTGGGGAAGATTTAAATAGGTTAAAGACCACCCCACTCAACTCGAGGGGTTCCCTTCACATTGGTGGCCATGTGGCCAGGAGAAAGGAGAAATCCAAGTAAACTGGGATAGTCAAGGCCCAGGAATTTCTGTTTTTAAAAGTTACCCATATGGGTGCGAAGCCGGAGATGGGGAAGTAGATTATGGGGGCAAGGGGTGTGCAGGAAGGATGGTGCCTGGGGATGCGGGGCATCTGTGTGGGAGCCCTCGGAAGGAAATACCACCAAACTTGGAGAGACACAGATCTATGCTTTTGAATTCATGGCTGGCCTGGAAGACACTCAGGTGTATGGCAATATTATTCGTGGCTGGCCTGGAAGACACTCAGGTGTATGGCAATATTATTCGTGGCTGGCCTGGAAGACACTCAGGTGTATGGCAATATTATTCGTGGCTGGCCTGGAAGACACTCAGGTGTATGGCAATATTATTTGTGGCTGGCCTGGAAGACACTCAGGTGTATGGCAATATTATTCATGGCTGGGATCGCTATCTGACCAACCAAAAGAACTCTAATAGCAAAAATTATCAAAGGAGCTGGAAGTTTAAAGAAGCTGAGCAGCTCTTCAGTAAATGCTGTTACTTCAGCAGCTGCAGTAAGTGCATCAGCAGGAGTTCAGGACCAGCTCATTGAAAAAAGGGAGCCAGGAAGTGGGACGGAAAGTGATACTTCTCCAGACTTCCGCAATCAGGAAAATGAGCCCAGCCAGGAGGACCCTGAGGATCTGGATGGCTCTGCGCAGGGAGTGAAACCTCAGAAGGCTGCTTCTTCTACCTCCTCAGGGACTTATCACAGCAGCCATAAAAAAATGAAAGAATAAAAACCAGCACAGGACTGATCTTAACTTAAACAAAAAACCACGAGCTGACTATTGGAAGACTCACTAGTGCAGAAGCGTCCAGGCTACAGAGCCCTGCTTCCCTTCTCCAACCTCACAGACAAGCATTCATCACCTGAGTACGTGGCCATCCACCTCTGCTTCCCCAGATCCAGTGCCTGTGACTACGAGTAGTCTGTTCCGAAATGTGGTGATGAGCAAGTCATTTCTCTAAGACCACATTGGATCATTTACTTTGTGTCATTTTTAGTGACAGAACTGCAGGAAGACCAAGACATGGTTGTAATCCTAGCTAGCTGCTGACTGTGAATTTCTCCCTTCTGGGAATGAATGTCTCCCCCATCCCCAAGCCAGCTTCATCGGTGATGCTCATCGAGAAATGTTCTCTGGGTTTATTTTACGCTGAAAGAAGAACACAAGTCACGTTTCAGAGAGAGGCTGTAAATATCTGGCTTTCTCTTATTTTGTTTGTTAATTTTTCTGTTTTTTTTAACATCTTATTTTCTTTTGGGACATTTTATAATGCCACTGTACAGCTCATACCTTCCTTCCGACATCCGATAGTTTCAGGCAGTTGCCAATATTCTTAACCGAAAATAATGGTTTACCATAAATAAAATGAGGAACTTGCCTCTTTGTTTTTTTACAGGGAGAATGTAACGAGCATTTATTTAATAATTATACCTATCTTAAATCTTTCTGAGTTGGAAAGTTTTGAGTTCAAGGAGCAGGAAAAGCTGAAAACCTAAGTTTAAATCAGTGCTTTTAAAACAGGTGTTTTTATTCTTCTGTATGAATAAAATTTCACAGGCTTTGATCATGCTTTACTTTTAAACCTGAGATTGTTTTTCCACTTATCTATGTGGATAAAATATGAGTTCCTGTGGCCAGGATTCTCACCTGGGCCTGGTTGACTAGCTCACTGCACACCTGTGGGCAATGTGACTCTATATAAAGAACTCTGCCCAGTGCTCCGGGCATGACACGGTGGCACAGATGCAAGGCTGCAGGAGAGCAGAGCAGAGGATGGAGTGGTGGCAGCACTGAGGACAGAGGCCCAGAGGACGGCTGTGCGGGATGACTGCAGAGAGGCCCAGAGGATGGCTGTGCGGGACGACTGCAGAGAGGCCCAGAGGACGGCTGTGCGGGACGACTGCAGAGAGGCCCAGAGGACGGCTGTGCGGGACGACTGCAGAGAGGCCCAGAGGACGGCTGTGCGGGACGACTGCAGAGAGGCCCAGAGGACGGCTGTGCGGGACGACTGCAGAGAGGCCCAGAGGACGGCTGTGCGGGACGACTGCAGAGAGGCCCAGAGGACGGCTGTGCGGGACGACTGCAGAGAGGCCCACAGGACAACTGTGTGGGACAGCTGTGCAGGCAGAGAGGCCCAGAGGACAGCTGTGTGGGATGGCTGTACAGGCAGAGAGGCCCAGAGGACGGCTGTGCGGACAGAGGGGCCCAGAGGCAGGGAACAGCTTGCTGCATGCAGACTTGCTCTGAATGAACGGGATTTTAGTGACTGACCTGCCACCTGGAAATAAAGTTGGGTATAGCCCTTTCACCCCAATAACGTTTTGCTGTCAATTTCTTTGGTCACATTGAATCCATAGCAAACTTGCCCGGGGCTGAAACCCATTGGGAAGACAACTGGCGAAAGTCAGCAGGGTTCATTGTTGACCAAGGAAAAGGACAGGCTGCCCTTGTGGGAGGGGTGCTTCAGCAGGCTGACCCTGTGAATGGGGAGACAGTGGATTGTCCCCCAATGGGTATGTGGTCAGAGGTGGCTTGCCTATTAAAGGACTGGGCCCCACCCAAGGACTGGAGGCAAGTGGAGGTGACACCTGAGGCAGTAGAGGTGGCCCTTGGTATAATAAGTAGATCCTTTGAGAACCAGAGTGCCCGTGAGGCAGGGGAGACTGTGGGTTGGCTGCTTCTCACAGTATTAAAAAGGTCTACAGAAGAGACCCAAGAAACGGCGGCACCAGAACACAAGCTGCAAACGTCTGTGGATTCCCTGAAGAAGGAAATGGCACTGATGTGAGAGGAGGCAGCACAAAAACACCAGCAGCAAGGTGCCACTGAAGAGATAAAAGATTCCTTACAGAACGAGATGGCAGCACTGCGAGGTCCTCTGAAGGAGGAAAAGGCCATCATCAAGGAAAAAGATGAACTCCTGAGGGAAACACAGGCAGAGGTGGCGCAAGATCGCCAGATGCAAAGCACAGAGGTGAAGGTAAGAGACCTTCTGAAGACTGAGGTAGCATTGCTGCGAGGCACAGCAGAAAACGTAAAGGTTGTAGCAGAGGAGGCACTCGGGGGAGGGGAGAGAAAGGTGCCATCAGCCCCGGAAATGGAGGAGCTGGGGAAGGATGAAGGGGTGGTGCCAGAGGCACTGGCCCCTCCTGTATTGAAAGCATGCCCAATGGTTGTAAAGAAAATAGAGACCTGGCAGCTGAAAGTACCCCAAGGAGAAGAGCAGCCCCCTCCCCAGGTTGTGGAGCACTCTATGGTCCGCCCCTATACTCAGGCTGAGCTGGTGGACTTGGGCTCCCAGTTTGGGCAGAAGCCCTTGGAGTCAATATCAGCTTGGCTCCTGCATCTGTGGGACTTAGGGGTGGATGGAATTGTTCTGTCTGGATCAAAGATGGGACAGCTGGCTTCCCTGACAGTGCAGCCCGCCTTGAGGCAGCAATTACAAAATGCACATCAGACCTCAGGGAGTCACTCCCTCCTCAACTGGCTTATGGCTGCACTTGGTGCTGTGTGGCCCAATCTGTGTGATCTACCATCCTCTCCTTTTAGATGGCAGACATATGCTGAGCTCCAACAGGTGTTAGAGACAAAGGCATAAGAAATGCCATCTATAGTGCAGAGAATCATGGCCCAGATGAACAGACTTTCACTACTGGGATGAGAAATACTGTGCTTCAAATGGCTCCCACATCCCTCTTTGGGTCTCTAGTAGCCATTCTTTCCCCTCACTTAGGGCAGCCCACAGCGAGGTGACATGTACAGTAGCAGACTTAGGAGGGGCTGAAGCAATGAGAATACGAAAAGAAATAAGGTCTGCTACTCACAAGAAGAATTTAAAGGGACCCATGAAGGTTATGAGGACCCAGATGTGGGTTGATTTAATACGAGCAGGAGCAGATGGAAGGAAATGAGATGGGAAGTCAAACAGGATCTTACTAGAGCTATGGCAACAACTGAAACCAGAGCAGCAGTTCCAGCCATTAAGACCAAAGAGGCAGAGGTCACAGACAGAGCCATGAGTCCAGCCTGTTTGTTTGCAAGACTTCCTGCTGGACAGCGAGCCAATCTCACTCGAGCCCACACAGGAGGATGACTGGGGAACAGTTTGACTGAAGGGAAGGTTAAGGTATCTGCCCTGAGGGACTGGGGGGGACCAAAGGCCACATGTTGAAATAGCTATCCATTGGTCCCCAGTAAACATACAATGTGTCCTGGCTCTGGTGGACAGAGGAGCAGAGGTACGATTCACTGATTCATGGTAACCCTGAGCAGTTCCCCAGGACCCCCACTAACATAAATGGATATGGGGGTAAGGCTATCAGAGTGAAACAAGCCCAAAGCCCTTTGGGAATAGGACATCTACCCCCAAAAGAGTATACAGTGTATGTACTGTCAAATTCTTGGGGGTCATCTGTTCGGGTAAGACCAAAGTGATACCAGAAGCAGTTATAGATAAAAGTCCAGGCCTTTCCTACCCCCACAACTGTAGCATTGTTACAGCAGTTTCTGGGTCTTCTAGGCTACTGGAGAGTGTTTATCCCACACTTGGCACAAATTCTGAAGCCCTTATACCGGTTGGTATGAAAGGGCATCAGGTGGGACTGGGATGAGACACGTGCATCTGCCTTTACTACAGCAAAACAGGCAGTGTGATAGACCCATCAAGGCCCTGTGAGCTAGACATTTACGTGACTGAAGACAGTTATGGCTGGGGTCTGTGGCTATGGCTTGAACGAACGCGCCAACCCGTTGGATTCTGGTCACAACTATGGAAAGGAGCAGAGGTACGATACACTGATAGAAAAACAACTGGCTGCCGTGTATCACGCCTTGCTGGCTACAGAACCCATCACTGGAATGGCCCCGATAAAGGTAACAAACACTTACCCCATTTTGGGGTGGGTACGAGACTCGACCCAAAAGCCAAGTAGTGGTGTGGCACAAACACCCACACTAGCCAAGTGGGGTGCTTATCTACAACAGCATAGTGCCCTTTCTAGTAGCCTCTTGAGTGAAAAACTCCGACGCTTATTAGGGCCGGTGACATATACTAGTGAAAAGCAGGAAGAACTTGCTTTTTGAACCATTAGTAGTAGACTACCTATTGGGAGGGAAGAGCCCCTATACCCAAAGATGCATGGTACACAGATGTCTCCAGCAGTGGGCAGCCCCCAAAATGGAGGGCCATAGCTTCCCATCCTGAGACTGAGACAATATGGATGGAAGATGGTGAGGGGAAGGGCAGCCAATGGGCAGAGTTGCGGGCCGTGTGGCTTGTGATCAGCCAGGAGCCCTCCCCTATAAGTTGTCTGCACTGACAGCTGGGCTGTCTATTGGGGCTTGACCCTGTGGCTACCAACCTGGTACCATGACAACTGGCTGGTTGGTCACTGACCCCTCTGGGGGCAAGAATTGTGGCAAGCCTTATGGGCCTGTGGTCAGACTAAAATAATTACAGTATACCATGTGACAGGTGATTTGCCACTGGGATCCCCAGGAGATGATGAATCAGATAAATTGGCCCAGATACGTTGGTTAGAAGGAAAGCCTGCCCCTGATGTAGCCCAACGGCTACATCAGCGTTTGCTGCATGTGGGGCAAAAGACAATGTGGGCTGTAGCCTGTCGGTGGGGCTTGCCTTTGACCTTTGAAGAAGTTAGTAGAGCCCGGCAGGAGTGTGTTGTGTGCTCCAAAAGGAACTTACACCGAGTTCTACAGGAACATGGGACAATAGCTAAGTGGCCTATACCCCTCGTCAGGTGGCAGATAAGACTATATTGAGCCTCTACCTGTGTCAGAAAGATATCAGTATGCGAGGACCTGTGTGGACACAGCTACTGGACTTCTGGTTGCTTTTCCTACTCGTTGTGCAGACCAGCAGATGACCAAAAGAGGCCTGGAGTGTCTCTTTGCTGCCTATGGCCAACCACAGGTAATTGAGAGTGATCAGGGCACCCATTTTACTGGACATACACTGCAAGAATGGGTGCGACAGCTGGGAATCAAATGGAAGTTTCATGTGCCATGCATCCTACCACAGCAGGCATGATAGAAAGGCACAATGGCTTGTTAAAATCCGGACTAGTCTGCGGGGATGGTCAGTCCACTTATGGACTGTGCTACGGCATTTGAACGAGAGACCCCGAGAGGGAGCCCTGAGCCCCATGACATGTTAACACATGTGGCTGCCTCCCCTATACAACTGCAAGTACAAACCAAGGAAGAATCACTGAAGCCGACGTTCGGCCACCAGAATAACATCTTGCTGCCAGCACCAACTGCACTGAACCCCCGAGACTCCACTGAATGGACGTGGCCTTGGACCTTTAGACACACAGACCAATGATGGCTGGCTCTCCTGGCACCAAGGCCTGGAAGCTGGCCTCCTGTGTATTCCTGAAATAACAGCAGAGTGGCCCCCAAAGAACTTGGTAATATATCCTAAATGGCCAGAAGGTAGGAGCATCTTATCAGGGAGTTCTGTTTTATCCTTATGGCTAGTGCATGCCCCTCCAGGATCACTATATATACACCCCTCAGTCACCCTCACGGGGAGAGGAGTAAAGGTTTGGTATACTAGACCTGGATGAGACCCCCTTCCTGCTACAGTCCTATCACAGGACCACTCTCTTGCATGTATCCTACCTGATGGACAAGATTTGCCTATTTTGGTATCATTAAAACATGTGTCTTATCGCCCCTAAGATCTTTGTGTATTGGGAACTTCTCTGGCTTGAGGATTATTATAATTTTTGTTACCTGTATCAAAATCTTGTTGTATCTTAATTTCTGTTATTATCTCTAAGTTGTTATCCTCTGTTGGTGTTGTGGAATCTGGTTACAGTGCTCTGCCTTTCTCGCACAGGTACCATTGCGGAAGACTGAAAGTGTGTGTAGATTGTAAGGCGAGAATCCTGGAGAGCTGGAGTATGGGTAAGGTGGGGCTCCTATGACCAGGATCCTCACTGAACTTAAACCACCTGATGATGTTACTGGCCTGTTGCTAGGCTACCGCTTCCACACCTTTAGATAATAAGCTATTATTGCACTATATAGAGAGCTTGGCCCAGTGCTCTGGGTAGAGGCAGAGACACTAGTGCTTGACCTACTGCTGGGAAAACAATCTGGGTAATAAATCCTTTCACCCCAAAGAACGTTTACTGTCATTTTCTTTGGTCACATTGAATCCATAGCAAACTTGCCTGGGGCTGAAACCCATTGGCAAGACAGATGCCCAGCAGATCCCCCTTCCTTCCAGGGTTTGATGGGCTGAGGAACTTGCTAATTGCGTGAGTTGTTACCTGCCTCTAGACCACTGGTGATCTACTTTGGCTGTACATTGGAATTACCTGGGAATCTTATTCAAGAAATAACAATGCCTGTGTTTACCCCCAGAGACAATGACTGGGGGCATAGTCTAATTATTAGGATTTCCTGTCAGAGTCCCTGGGATTCAGGTAAGAAGCCAAGATGAGAACCACTGCATCAGGGACTGGATGGTTTGATTAAAATCCTATGTTGAGAACCAATCTAAAGGGTAGGATTTGGGGCCTCACCTTTCCTTTGACTCTATTTAGTCATAATCCTTTACTTATGTCTATGTCTTTGTTAGGAAAAATATGTTCCATTTGTTATAATATTGATACAGCTATATGTGGATGGTGTCCTATCAAAAACAAGTCTACCCTGTCACATGTGCAAAAGCTTTCACTTTTTTCCTCAGATAAATTTTTTTCTTGACAAAAAAAAAAGTTACCCATGTAATTATGATGCTCACCCAGGTTTGGGGTTCACTCATGTAGAGTATAATGCAGAATAAATTGGTTAAGTGTACCCCAATCCTCCTCCCTCGCTCATCCAGTTTGTCTGGGGGTGGGCATCAATAATTCTTGGCTACATTTTACTGAAGTTGGAAAACTGAGGGTCCAAGAGATTTTCAATGATGCCTTCAAGGTCATTCAGCAAGTAGTGGGGACTCTGGTTTCCTGCCAATCAATAGAAACAGAAAGATTGCAAGATACCATCCCAAGGAGGATTTTGCTTCCTTTCTCTGTATGACAAGACAGACCTGCTTGGTTATCCAGTTTGTTGCCCAGAGTACAAAAAGAAGCAAGTCTCTGGAGCTGCCAGGTGTATGGGACAGAGCTCAGGGCGAGGTTAGTCCCTAGGAGCTGGGAGTTCTGATTTTGCTGTGTGACTCGGCCCAAGCCACTTCCCCTCGCTTTATGTGCCCTTCACCTATTAATAACGATGCCCAACGTCCCTGTTGGGATTAGCGATAAGTCATGGAAAACGCACAGTGCAGTTAAGTCCCAATGTGATTCCTAGGAACAGAAGGGATCCAGAGCCGTCTGCCAACTGTTGTAAGTAAAATATGTGCTGACATTCTCCAGAGTAGAAGCATTTTCTTCCCAGGAAGCAGGTGAGCTGGAGGCGAGGCTGGGCCCTGCCCTGTTCAGAGGCACTAACCAGTGTGGAGGCCCTAGAGATCCTGGCAGAGAGCAGTCTGGTCTTAGGAGGAAAAAAGAAATAAAAGGAGGTTACCAAGAGGAAAAGCAGCATTCATCAAAAGGAAATTATCTGCAAACTTTGGCAGGACTGGGAAATGGTTAAAATGAGGGCTTGGATCTTCTGCACTAAAATATACAAAACATAAAATTTACCATTTTTAAGTGTACAGGTCAGTGGTATTAAGTACAATCACATTTTTATGCAACCATTACACCACCCATCTCCAGAACTTTTTTAATTTTGCAAAACCCAAACTCTATACCCATTAAACAATAATTCTCCATTCCCCTCCTCTGTCCAGCTTCTGGCAACCACCATTCCACCTTCTGTCTCTATGAATTTGACAACTCTAGGTACCTCAAAGAAGTGGAATCATGCAGGGCATGTCTTTTTGTGACTGGCTTATTCCACATAGTGTAATGTCCTCAACGTTCACTCATGTTGTAGTATGTGTCAGACTTCCTTTTAAAGGCTTAATCATATTCCATTGTACATATATACATATATATGTTGGGTGGCTTACACCTTTTGGCTATTATAAATAATACTGTTATAAACATGAGTATAAAAATGTCTCTTCCAGACCATGCTTCTACTTCTTTTGGGAATACACCCAGAAGTGGCATTCCTGGATTATAAAGCAGTTCAATTTTGTTTTTTTGAGGACCCACCATACTGTTTTCCACACTGGCCACACTATTTTACATTCCTACTAGCAATGCACAAAGGTTCCACTTTCTCCATATCTTTGTCAAAACTTATTTTCTAATCTTTTCGTTTTATAGAAGTCATCCTAATGGGTATGAAGTGGCATCTCATTGAGGTTTTAATTTGCATTTCCCTAGTGATTAGTGATATAAAGCATCTTTGTGTGGGCTTCTTGGGCATTTGTATATCTTCTTTGGAGAAATGTCTATTCTGGTCCTTTGCTCATTTTTAAGTGGGGTTGTTTGTTGTTTTGTTCCTCAGTTTTAAGTGCTCTCCAAATATTCTGGATATTAATCTCTTATGAGGTATGTGATTTAAAAATATTATCTCCCACTCTGTGGGTTGCTTTTCACTCTGTTGACAGTGTCCTCATCTGAGGACTTTGGCAGAATTGAAATATGGTTGGAACCAGGGTTTGGATCTTGATTCAAAATCTGACCATTTGATGTTGGGCAAGCTACTTAACCCTCTTTGAGCCTGCCTTAGTTTATTCGTCTGAAAAATGGGTATGTTGCTCATTATAGGACCAGCTCATAAGGTAGCTATGATGATGAGTAAATGAGATCATATATCTAAAACCTTACCACAGAACCTAACCCAGGTTAAATGCTCAGTAAGTGGTAGCCTTTATTAGTATTGGGCCTAAGAAGGAACCAGAATGATATAATTGGAATGTGATATTAGTTATCATCAAAGTGGGTGAGAAGGCCAACCAACCTGAACATAGTAATACTACATACTACTTAACACTTGTGTAGCAAGTTCCAGTTTACAAAGCATTTAAACATTCAACATTCGGACTTTCGGGAAGATGGCGGTGTGAGCAGCGCGGCAGAAATCTCCTCCCAACACTATATTTATCTACAAAAACACAGAAAATACATCTATTCCTAAAACAGAGACGAGAATACACAGGAAAGCGCACAGCGTGCAGCTACACCCGAGAGCACTCGGCACCCCAAGAGGCGGGTAAGATACGGAGCCGTGACCCGGCGGGACCCGAGCACTCCCCCACCCCAGCGCACCGGCGGGAGGAGAGGACTCAGAGCCGGGAGGGAGTGGAAGTACACCCCGCGAAGTAGCCAGCCCCGGTGATTCGCGCGGGGAGCGCTGACCCACATTGCGCAGTGCAGCGGAGATTGGAGAGACAGAGGGGCAGGATGTGAGCAGGGAACGCGCCAGGGTGCTTGCAGCCGGCTCCCGGCAAGGAAAAAAAAAAAGCGCGCGCATTCTTCAGCGGTCTTAAAGAGACAGGAGCCCAGTAGAGGAGCCAGATCGCCCCAGCACAGTCAGCCCAGAGGGCTGGGAGTCCTGGGGAGTTTCAGACGCCTTAGCTGGTGACTGAGGAAGCGTAGCCATACTTACACTTCTCACTGAGATCAACAGCCTCCTAGTCGTTCCAACCCCTGCCAGAGCGATAAAGGGCCCTGCTGAGCGGCGCAGCCACAGCTGTGGAATAGTGGGGCAATAGCGCCACCTACAGCATTCCCACAGAATCTACGTCCGGTGGGCATTTTTTTTTGTTTTTTTTTGTTTGTTTTGTTTTTGTTTTTTCTTTTCTTTCTTTTTTTTCTTTTTTTGTCTCTTTTTTTTCTTCTCTTTCTAAAGTCTTAAAGAGCCCAGCTGACATACGTGGCAACTATCAGTGACCAATTCTATAGCCATGAAAAGACAGAGGAATATGGTTCAGACCAAAATCAACCAGACAACCCCAGAGAGGGAGTCTGAAGGGATGGAAATGCACAGTCTTCCTGAAAAAGAATTCAGAATAAAAGTCATAACCATGCTGATGGACCTACAGAGAAATGTGCAAGAGCTGAGGGTGGAAGTAAGGGAACTGAGGAAAGACAATGCAGAAATCAGACAAGCAATCGACGGGCTTAACAGCAGAATGGATGAGATGCAAGAGACTGTTAATGGAATAGAAAACAGAGAACAAGAATACAGAGCAGCTGAGGCAGGGAGAGATAAAAGGCTTTCTAGGAATGAAAGAATATTAAGAGAACTGTGTGACCAATCCAAACGGAACAATATTCGCATTATAGGAGTACCAGAGGAAGAAGAGAGAGAAAAAGGGATAGAAAGTGTCTTTGAAGAAATAATTGCTGAAAACTTTCCCTTGCTGGGGAAGGAAGTACTCTCGCAGTCCACCGAAGCTCATAGATCTCCCAACACAAGGGACCCAAGGAAGACAACACCAAGACACATAATAATTAAGATGGCAAAGATCAAAGATAAAGACAGAGTATTAAAGGCAGCTAGTGAGAGAATAAAGATCACCTACAAAGGAAAACCCATCAGACTATCATCAGACTTCTCAACAGAAACCTTACAGCCCAGAAGAGAATGGCATGATATATTTAACCTTATGAAATAGAAGGGCCTCGAACCAAGAATAATGTATCCAGCATGATTATCATTTAAATATGATGGAGGAATTAAACAATTTCCAGACAAACAGAAGTTGAGAGAGTTTACCTCTCATAAACCACCACTACAGGATATCTTAAATGGACTGCTCTAGACGGAAGCACACCTAAGGCTAAAAAGATGTCACCAGAGAAAATAAAATCATAGCAAAGAAAGCAGACCATCCAAATACTAACTAAAGGCAAAGAATAAAACACCTATATATAAAGAATGGAGGAGGAGGAATAAGAAGGGAGAGAAATAAAGAAACATCAGACTGTGTTTACAATAACTTAACAAGAAAGTTAAGTTAGATTGTTAGATAGTAAAGAAGCAACCCTTGAACCCTTGGTAACCACGAATCTAAAGTCAGCAATGGCAATAAGTACATACCTATCAATAATCACCCTAAATGTAAATGGACTGAATGCACCAATCAAAAGACTCAGAGTAACAGAATGGATAAAAAAGCAAGACCCATCTATATGCTGCCTACAAGAAACTCACCTCAAATCCAAAGATATACACAGACTAAAAGTGAAGGGATGAAAAAGATATTTCATGCAAACAACAAAGAGAAAAAAGCAGGTGTTGCAGTACTTGTATCAGACAAAATAGACTTCAAAACGAAGAAAGTAGCAAAGATAAAGAAGGACATTACATAATGATAAAGGGGTCAGTCCAACAAGAAGATATAACCATTATAAATATATATGCACCCAACACAGGAGCGCCAGCATATGTGAGACAAATACCAACAGAATTAAAGGAGGAAATAGACAGCAATGCATTCATCTTAGGAGACTTCAACACACCATTCACTCCAGAGGACAGATCAACCAGACAGAAAATAAGTAAAGACACAGAGGCACTGAACCACACACTAGAACAGATGGACCTAACAGACATCTACAGAACTCTACACCCAAAAGCAACAGGATACACATTCTTCTCAAGTGCACATGGAACATTTCCAGAATAGACCACATACTAGGCCACAAAAAGAACCTCAGTAATTTCAAAAATATTGAAATCCTACCAACCAACTTCTCAGATCACAAAGGTATAAAACTAGAAATAAATTTTAGAAAGAAATCAAAAAGGCTCACAAATACATGGAGACTTAACAACATTCTCCTAATTAATCAATGGGTTAACGACCAAATCAAAACAGAAATCAAAGAATATATGCAGACTCATGACAACAACAACACAAAGCCACAACTTCTGTGGATGCAGCAAAGGCAGTTCTAAGAGGAACGTATATTGCAATCCAGGCCTATTTAAAGAAGGAAGAACATTCCCAAATGAATAGTCTAAAGACACAATTAATGAAATTGGAAAAAGAAGAACAAATGAGGCCCAAAGTCACCAGAAGGAGGGACATAATAAAGATTAGAGAAGAAATAAATAAAATTGAGAAGAATAAAACAATAGAAAAAAATCAATGAAACCAAGAGCTGGTTCTTTGAAAAAATAAACAAAATAGATAAACCCCTAGCCAGACTCTAAGAGAAAAAGAGAATCTACACACATAAACACAATCAGAAATGAGAAAGGAAAAATCACGACAGACCCCAAAGAAATACGAAGAATTATAAGAGAATATTATGAGAATCTATATGCTAACAAGCTGGAAAACATAAGAGAAATGGACAACTTCTTAGAAAAATACAACCTTCCAAGACTGACCAAGCAAGAAACAGAAAAACTAAACAGACCAATCACCAGTGACGAAATTGAATTGGTAATCAAAAAACTACCCAAGAACAAAACCCCTGGGCCTCATGGATTCACCTCTGAATTCTACCAGACATATAGAGAAGAAATAATACCGATTCTCCTTAAAGTTTTCCAAAAAATAGAAGAGGAGGGAATACTTCCAAACTCATTCTATGAAGCCAGCATCACTCTAATACCAAAACCGGGCAAAGACCTCACCAAAAAAGAAAA
>JAVSCE010016056.1:0-88069 GCA_032199065.1 Smutsia gigantea
GAGGTCAGGAAGGGACAGTAGCATGTCCAGGTTCTTGTACAGGTTATGTAGGAGATAAAACACAACCAGACTGGGGTTGGGCTGCACATTGTCAGTCACTAGCATGATGAAATGTCATGGGGTTCTCCTAGAAGCAGCCTTCAGGATTTGTACAAGTCTATTCTCAACATTTTCTGCACATCAATCTAATAGGAGAGTGGTAAGAATCAAGAATTTTGTCTCCTTTTAATACTTTTTTCTCTTTCCATGTAACCTTCTCAGTTCCTGGTTGGCACTCAGGGGCTACCCAGAGCATACATTTTGGAGGAAGAACACCCACACTGTGTGTTCAAGTGGAACTCTGGGCTGCTACCACTTAGCAGAAATTAGTATCCAAGGGATATGCCTCTCCTGCTCCCGCATGGATAAGGATGTTGATACTCACAGGGTAAGTGTTTCCAAAGCATGAATAATTAAGTGCTATAGGATCTTCACCATTCTTGGCAAAATCATGTACCACCTAAACTGATGTTGCCTTAAATATTCCTTCTTCCCCCCTCCCTCCCTCTCTCTGTTCCTTCCTTCTGTAACTCCCTAGGGGTGGGGAGGGAGGGTGGGAACCCTGGGGCAAAATATGTTTGAAATCGAAATCAGTCAAAGGGAGAAATAAAGTAGGAGAAACCCGTTTATTTCTTACAAGCAGTCCACTTCTGCTCCCCCGTGTCTCTTGCGACCAGGCTGCGGAAGAGGCCCTACCCAACCTCTCATTTTCAAGCCCTCCCTCGCCCCTGTAATTACCTATTGATATGGAGATGGACTACTTCTCTCCACCCCTTGGAAACACCTACTGTGTGTAGATGCACTAAAGCTGGGGCGAGAGATTCCGGAAATATTGTGATTTTATCCACACCTTCCTTCCTTTCTTCCCTCTTTTTTCCCTATCTCACTGCCTGCCTGTCTTCCTCTTTTTTTCTTTTTCTTTTTAGAAATGAAATTTTAAAGAAAGAAATTCTATGTCACTATGTTACATGACAATACAAATTAAATAAAGAACAATGAAAAATATTGTTATTAAATTTCAGCACAATTGGGGTGCCTAACAAGGGTTTAAGCCTGAGACTTGACATTTTTTTTTTGTCAAAAAGGAAATTAGTGAGCATTCATGACATTTTAGCCCAACAGTGTCTTGTTCTTCATGTAATCAGAAGAAATGGAAACGGAATAGATTTCTTACAGTGATTCAATGTTGGTCAATTCTTTGTCCCTGTGACACTTAAAGTTCACATCTGTTAGCACTAGAACAGAAAAACACTTAATTAAATTGTTTTTGTTTTTGTTTTACATAATCATGGCTGCAGGGCCAGCTGACAGCAAACCTGTTGTTTATTCAGTTCTCTTTGAATGTGCACTCTGTGCTGGGTACTGTTCTAATTGTGGGTGAAAAAGGAGTAAACACAACATACAGAATCCCTCCCCTGTGGAATTATATTCTATGGGTTGAGATTGAAAATATACAAATAAGTTGCAAGTAAAATAGTAAGTCAGAGGAAGACCCATGTAATAGAAAATGATAAAGCAGGGATGGGGAGAGAGAATGCTGGGGCAGGATATGGGTACAATTGGCAAAGAATGCCTCAGGAAGCAGGAGCAACCTGTGCGGAGCGCAAGCCTGCTCTGCTGGGGGGACAAGGAGGTGGACACTGGCAGTAGCTAAGTGGGTGAGGAGGAGAATGGCAGAGATGGGAACAGAGATGTAATTGGAGGGTGGGCAGATCACATACAGACTGGCAGGCCCCTTTGGCTTTTACTCTGCAGTGTGCAATAACAAGCAGACTAAAATTTGCCTTGATTGCACAATAGCCACTTGTAACATTCTGCTTCTTAATGGTGGTGTTCTCACTCACATACCCTCTCAGATAGTCTGCAGTTTAAATTCATGATCTCCTAATGGGTCCTGTTCTCAGGAGTAGATCATACAGTGAGGTAGGGGGCTATTATCTCTGTAAAGTTGATGGGAGACTTCCTTCAATAAAACTTCTCTCCTGACTGGGTTTATGTCAGAATCGATTAGATCAGTGACCTACTTTTGTATCCTATTGCAGAGTCAGGGAGAAGAAAAACCCTTCTGCAGTTTCTATTTTGCATATCCCCACTTGGGTGCATGGATTAGTTATCTAACCAAAAAGATAAGGGGAAAACCGTAAGGAAAAATTGCAGAAAAGTCACATTAAAATAGCTCCAAATTTATGCAGAAATATAAACTAGGTGAAACTATACACAATGAGTCAGAGTAGAGCAACCAACTTTGAGATTTCTAGGTTGGAAGGAACAAGATCCTTGCAGATACTTATTTTCCATGGATGTGAAGAATGAAGGCATTAGCTGCATGTTATGGTGGTTTGAGCAGAGTTGAAAGACTCCCTTGGAAGCCAGAGGCAACCCATATTTATCACAGGGCAGAGAATTTGGATAGAAGGAATTGATTATTAAATGTAGGCTATCTGGAAGTAGTGACTTAATACTTCATAATCAATAACCTATGCCTAGCTAGGATTAATCCATCTGATTGGTTTATCTTCCAGTGGGAGAGAAGACCCATCATGTATTAGTTCAGATATAGGGGAAAGGGGAGAATTCAATAAAGGTCCAGAAAAAGGGACTCTACCTTGCTACTGGGAAGCCATGGCCAAAGCAAGTGTGCGTGCCTGTGTGAGAGAGACTGAAGGGGAGAATAAACACTGGAACACTACAGGGTTTTGTTTACTTCTTCAGCTCCTAAATGGCACCTGGAACATAATGATACTCAAAAATACATTTTTTGAATTAACTTATTGAACAAACGGATGGTGAAAGGATGGCAGTAAGGAAAGGTTGGGATATAAATACTTTTAGGATAGTGAATATTTTGACTGAAGAGAAAAATGACAGCTTAAAGTGACTTTTCTGAGGGCAGGACTGAGGAAGTAAAAGAAAGTAAGCCTGGTAGGTGATAGGGGAGGGGTAGGAAGGGGCAAGGAAATCACTGTGGAAATAAGCCTTGTCACCTTTATAATCTGTCCCTGATGTAACAAGAATAAACAGTGTGTCTCTCAGTATCCTACAGATACAGGACAATGATGCCCAGGACCTGAGGGCCAGGCACAGGGTGCCCTCTGCCTCTCCATTGCCTCAGAGTAAATAAGGGGCTAGGAGCTTGTTTGAAGGGAGAGTGTTCTTGGCACCCAAGGTACAAATGGGTTTCCAAAGCTGTTCACATCTGGAGACAGAGAGATGAAGTGGGAGATAAATCTCTTAGAAACCCTCTTCACCACGACTTTTAAATAGCTATTAGTTTGAAGAGTTGGCACTGTTATGAATGGGGCTTGCCCTTCTGTCAGGCAAAGCTAAATCTGTATCATGTGTGTATATGTGGGAATGCTTCAGAATCACCTGGGGATCTTTTAAAAATGTAGATCCCTGGGTGTGTGGTGATTTAGGCCTCCTGAATGACAACTTGTTTTTTGTTTTAAATGAATTTCTCCAAATAATTCTGAAGTTGGGACCTTGGCCATAGGAAGCTACCTAGGTAGGAGTCAGAGCCAACTTTGACAGCTCTCTTAGACTTATAAATCTCATGTTCCTCCTTTGAAGAATGGAAGTACTAAAGTAACTTTCCTTATTTTATGTAACATTACAGTGTCCACTAGCTACTGTACAGTTGATGCACAGTTCTGCCTTGTCATACTCCAGCTCTGTAACCTTGGTCCATGCTCCTCTTTGTTATTAACACTTTTGGTGTAAATCATCACCAACATTAAGGGACAAGGTCTAGTAGACAAAAGCTTGGGCTTTGAAGTCAGGTGTTCAAATCCTGTATTGTCACCTCCTTGCCCAAGGTATCTGAAGCCAGCTTGTGTGTGTGTTTGGGGGTGAGGGGCTAATTCGAAAAAGGATGGTAATATCCATAACTATGTCACAGGGTTGGTAGAAGGATTAAGAAGTGTGATACATTAAAGCACTCCACATGGTGTCTGGCACAGAGAGCTCACACTTGGCTTTCAGGCGTGCTATACTGGCAGTCCAAGCCAGGGTTTACTGTGTGAAATGCAATTCCATCTTAACTATGAAAAGAATATGCAAAAAGAGGAATTAATAGAGAAGGTATGATTTGAACCCTGAAATGAACTTTGAGGACTCTAGAAATGTCTAAAAATGGCAAGGAACTAATGTTAGAATATACCTACTATGTTCTTGATGTTTTTTCCAGGTACTTGGTGCCCATTTTCTCTTATTTTCCTCCTAGCGATCCTTTTACGTTATCGGTATCCCTGTTACAGGTTACGAAGCTGAGTTTCAGAGATGTTAAATAACTTGGCACTATAATTAGTGGTAGAGCATTAACTCAAACTCTGCTTTGTCTTCTTTTTCTTCAACTACTCCTCCTCTTCCTCCTCCTACTCTCTTAAGCAGTTGAAAGTTTCCAAATTAAATACTTTAATTCTTGCACCATGCAACAATAACTTGTTAGTCACTTGCTCTCTATCAGGGGTGGTGTTCATTTGTAATGAGAATAATGATAAACAATCATGAGGTGGGGGAAGTGCTGACCTAAGTAAGTCTGGAAATGAGTACAGTCTGTAAAACTAAAAGCAAAAGAGAGTGCACATAGGCACTGTACTCTAGTTGATAGAACTGTATCCCATGGGGATATGGGCTAACAATTCTAATACTTCTACAGGTATAGGAATTGATCAATTGAGTAAAGTGGAAGCCAGGTTTTCCACTGTTGCAGTGGAGTTTACAGACAGCAAGAGGGGGGTGCTGTAATGACCCATGTGATAATAGATGAGAGCTGGGAACATCAATGCAAACTCATGTTTAGCCTACTATAGATTCAGATAGTTACATATATAGTATTTATAGATATGTGTATGTACAAGAGTTAGTATACACACGTATCTTTCCTTGCTCGGTCAGTGGAGAAGCATGGTGCCTAGCCTCATAGAGATTGCGATCTATTGGGAAAGATATACTGGATTAGTGAGAGGGAGTAGAAGTGGTGGAACAGTTAGTAAACTATTTAATAGCACTGCAGGAGATTACAGAAGTTTGGATTAGGGTAGGAGAATTATACATGTTGAAGAGGACAGATTTTAGGTTTATTTCATAGGTAAGTGAGCAGAATTGGTGAAGGTTTGGGTATAGCGTTGGTTCACACTTGCACAGGCTGATGAACGTTGGTAGCACTGAGAAGATAAGAAAGACATATGCTTCTCAGGGGATGACCATGTTTTGGGGGCATATTTGGTTTGTGGTGTTAGAACAGAAGAAGACAATCATATTCACTGCATATCCGGGAGTTAGGGTGGAGGTCTGGTCTGGAGACATCTATAATTAAAACATCTGCCTATGAGTGATAATTAAATCCATGGGATGGGATCAACAGGAAACAAGTATAGACAAGGAAGAGGGCCTAGAACAAAGGCTTGAGAAACTCAAAATGAATTATCAGAGTAATGTTAGATGAGCTTGCAAAATGGGTAGGCAAGAGCAGCTAAAATGATCAAGAGATGATAATGTCACAAAAGCCAAAGCACAGGACTGTTTCAAGAAGGGAGTCATCAATGGGAATATCTCGAAGAAATAAAGTGAAATGAGGGCTGGGCATACCTTGGGGTGTGCAGGCCGGAGCCCTGAAGTGGACACTATTGCACTTGGGTCCCTTTACCATTTATGCACCTCTCCCTTGCTGGAGGGCTCTTTTTCCAATAACTCACACCTGCGGCTCTGTACGAAGGGCTTGCATCAGGCTGGAGCCACTTTGCCTCCACCTGAGGACTACTTTCTTACTTTACATGAGCCTCGCTTCAGGGTCTGGCTCCAAGAAATCATCCTAAGGTAAATCCTTACTTTAAAGTTTTAAAACATACTTTTAGAGAATATGTGTTTTTAGAAAACATCATTTGGAATGGGAGTAGGTGACAAAGGGAGTCCTTTCCGCTAGGGGTTTCCCACTTTTAAGCCTGTGGGGCAGTGTTGTAGAATGAACAGTCCCAGATTACAATTTGCAAACCACTGCCCCACAGCAAGCCACCTCCCCAGGACACCTCTTTAGAATGTGGAGGGAATCATGGCAGATCCCAAATTCAAGGGTCAAAGGATACAGAAGTGAAGAAGAAAAAGAATGTATCATGGAAGACTGTATAGAAGCAAATATGACCTCATCTTCTTCTGGTACATGGTAGGGAGAAGGACGGGGTTTATTTTACAGTGGCTACATGGCACTTACACAAGCACAACTACTTGCCCACACATACCACATAATATGTTAGAATACCACATACATGTAATACATTGGAATGCCATTTTTAAAGGGGGACATTGTAAAAGAATCAGAATTATTTCAGAGAAAAATGACTCAGTTGTAAGCATTTGGAAAAATAAACTATCCATTTATCAATCTAGCAGAATCACATATTTTGTTATAATTTTTCAAAATATTATAGTTCATCAAGATAGAAATCCAATCATTAGCACATTAGATTTATGATATTCATTAGATTATAAGAGAGGGCTTACTTCTCAGAGCAAGATGAATCAAAGACAGCTTTCAGGCAAATATTATGCAAGTATATTCGTTTAAAACAATAATGACACCCTATGGCAACAGAAATCAATAAAAGAATTTTTTAAGATTGATTCTTATATATTATGCTTAATTAACTCATATTTAAAAAATGTCTTTATATTATGGATACAGTTAATGTGCTTTAAGTGCATACAGGGCTCCGGGTTGAGGAAAAAGCAGAATGTAGCAAAGGCAAAGGGTGTGAGGTCACCCATTAACCTACTTTATAAATAGGCTGCCTGGAAACATTCACAGAGATGGGTAGCTGTGTACATATGTGATATCAGGGGACTTGGGTATATCAGATGCCATGCCTTCTTTTAGAGAACATCTTGCATCTCCAGTAGAGCTTTAGGGTATGTGGACATGGCCATCATTGCTCTCAGTCCAATATGTGTTTTTGGCAGAAGCAATTCTGCCCACAGCCCCTGCTCAAGGAAGGAAACTTTGCTCAGGAGCTGCCATTGATTGGACTAAGAGATACCTCCCCCAAGGGTGGCCTGTCCATAGGCCAATCAGTAAGTCAATAGGTATTCTGGTGCAAAAGTCATTTATAAGAATTATAAGAATGATAGTTTGGTTTATTATCTAGTAATTAAGTCAGGTGTCTAGAGAATTTTGATGGGAAAATTTTAGAAGATTTTCTACTTGGAGGGAGACACGCTTGGAGAAGAAGACATGTAGTAAGGGAAATCATGGGCTCTGTGAGAGAGATGGAGAAAACAAGTATCCAAAGCTGTTTTAGATCCTAAATTCTAATTCCTTAATTGAAGGCCCACATTTCAAAGATTTCTTGAGTCTCTGCTCTTTCTTTGCAAATGAAAGACCCAATAATATAGAGAGGCATTTGGATCCAGAAGGAAGGAGTGTGTACTTGGAGTTAGACTATATGGGTTTGAATCCTAGTTTTTTCATTTGATAAATAAGGGAGTTTAGACAAGTAATTGAGTCTCCCTGGAATTTAGTTATCTGTATGATATTACTTTTTAGGGATGCTGTGAAGATTAAATGAAGTAATATATGTGGCAGTGCTTTGTAAATAATTCATGAATAGTAACTTTTTTTTTATTCTGGTTTTAAAAGGTGGCTCTATGTTGGAGAAAACACCCTGGAAAGAGTAACACTGGATATGCAGTAATGAAGTAGGAAGAGGCCAGTCCCAGTCGCCATGTCCCTGAGGGGCCGGGGAAGGTTAAAGATCAGGGTGGATCATGAGTCTGGGTGCCTAGAGACAAGTTTAATTGATAAAGTTATTTTCCATGGACTTGAGGCATATTTATTTTAAATTTTCTGGGCTACTGGGTTCACTTAAGTCCCAAGGCTAATATATGTGGGAAGAGGGGATTTGAATTTCTCAGAAGAAAAAGCCATTTCAATCCAGGTCTGAGGTGTTGTTTTTAGCAGTGAGGTCTATACAAATCCAAAGCCTGATAGAATTTTAAGCCAATTTAAGTACATTCTTGTTTTTAAACCTGGTATCATCTTTTGGAGAAGCCAAGTAATGTGAATGAGTTTACCTGACATAGTTATGGAAAAAGATTCCATACATAGCTATGGAAAAATTCAAAACCATTTTCTTTTTCTGCTAGGGGAACTGGTATAAAGTTTTCTTTCAGATTGGCTGATATCTACCTAGCACTTTTTCTTCTAATCATACCTCTGAAACATAGATAAGAACTTATGATTTGCAGTTTGAGGCTGGAGCTAAAAGCTGGAAGACAGAAACACAGATCTAGTTTTAAATTTGGAAATTTAAATCAAAGATCCCCCAGGTTAGAAAAGCACAAACTAGTGGCCATCTTTATGAGCACTGTGCACTGCATTTCAAACCAACTGCTTTGCTTCCCCCTGAGCTGGCTAGTGTGTTGGCTATGGACTTACATCGACTTCCTAAACTGGGAACTTTATATTGTTTTTTTCCTTCCCCGTCTCATCCAAGGCAATCTGAATTCTAGATATACCTTATGAGGTTACTAATGTTTTTTTTTTCCCAATTGAGATTATAATGATTGCTGGAAGAGACAGAAGTGTTGTTCTTCTAGGGAAAAAAAAAGGAAGAATGCATGATAACTCGTTATAACCCAGTACAGTGTTATTGAATATAAATTTTAGCCCTCAGGCAAATTTTCATAAAGGTTCATCTCCTTGGCATACAATTTCTTTCCATTATGTGAGTTTTGCCTATATTCTGTACATATCTTGTGCCTCTGAATGATAAAAATTTAGAGTTAAAAGAATCTTCTAGTTCATTTCTGTCCTTGTTCAGATGAGACAACTAAGGCAGAAAGAAGATAAAATGACATCACCCAGACTTTTGGAGGCATAAGCAGAACTACATGCCAGGGTTCTTAACTCTCTCCCAGATGGATAGTCTTTCACAGGCCACACTGTCTCTGAGGCTGGCTCTTCCAGTTCTTCAGGAGACCACGTTTCTACTCCATCCTACCCTATCTTTTTGTGCATGCCAAAAATCACTCCTCCCATAGCTTAGTCCAAGTCCTCCTCCAAACAAAGGGCGTTTATGTAGAAATTATCCCAGGATCTCCAAGCTCAACCAAATATGAGGCTGTTACCCTGGATTATCTATTTAGCTTCAGGGATTATTAACCCTCTTAAATTTTATGCAAAGGTTTGTATCTAAGTGCCTTCTGGGTAAAGGGCCCACAACTTTAATCAAAGTGATTAATAGAACATGGCTTCAAATATGAACTGTAAACCAAACCCTTTGCTCTCCTGAATCTGACTGACATTCCTCCTACTACATTCTATTAGGATTATGTTCCTCATTTAGATATGACAAAGCCTTAAGAGGAAAATACAGATATAATAACATGGTGTATCAGTTGCCATTGAAATATCTGGCCTAAAAATTTCTTGTAAATATGGTGTATTTCTTACATCTCATGGTGGCTGGCATCTTGTTTCCTGATGATCATAGATGTCAGGGACAGAAGGCAAAAGAGGGAGCAACACCAGATGCTCAGGCATCCATAAACTTGGAATCAGACTTGCCAAATAAGCCCAGTTTCCATGAAGTCCTTCCTGGCAACACTTAGAAACCAGCATATCTAATCTATTTCCTTTATCTCTGATGTTGTCTACTTCTTTGTTAAGTAGAACACAGCCCACTTTTTTCTTGGGCAAGATAACCCTTCTGCATAATCAATTAGTTAACCATGCAAAATGATAGAATGTAAGAGATCCAAGAAAAATCTCCAGTTTTCTCACTTCACAGAGGAGAAGCAAGGGCCCAAATCACTTTCTGCTGAGTATCTGCACACCTCATCCTCCTTTGGGAAAAACCAAAGAGCCAAATAAATTTACCTATTAGTTCAAATTTGAGTCAATACAGATCCTCACATTGTTCACTTTGGTCAAGTCATGAGATTAAATTAAAAAAGTGGGCAATTTGCTTGGACCAGAAGAAAAGCTTAGAATAGATTTGTATAGGTCACGGTCTTCAAAATCCCTTATGCCTTGGTCTCAATGTAGAAAAGTTGTCTATATTAGGTTTAGGAGGACAAGCATTACAGTCATTTATTTGTTCATCATTAATTTATTTAATAAATATATATTGGACACATACAAAGGGCGAAGCATGCTACATGCTAAGGAGCAGACAAAACCAACAGTAAACAATAACATGGTCCCTGCATCAAATAGCTCATAATCTTCTAGTGGTGCTTACTCCTAATATTTATTGAACCCTTATTGTGTGGTAGCAACTTCCCTAAGCATTGCAAGCTTTCATTTAATTTAATTTTCTTAACTTTACAAAATATTTTTAAGTAAAACTTGTTGGGCAGATTAACCTTCAGCACATGTCATGTTTTATTAATTGGATAACATGGAAACTAACAAAGAGAAATATATTAAATATAGCTGAAATTGAGTTATGCAAATATATATGTACATATATCGTCTATTATCTGTTGTATATGTCATCTACATATCTTTATTAAAATATCATCTGCATGGGTTTAGATCCACGGAAAGATATACTCACTGTCCTTTTTTAAACAGATAACTTCAATGTAAATTGGAAACATTATCACTTGTATTATTTCTGTTTACTTCTTCCTCTTGATTGCCTTTTATCTGCCTCACCAAAAGGGCCTATCAAAATAATTCCCTACATAATTAAGAGAAAAACTTTCTTCAAAATAAAGTGTAACATTTATTATAAAAGGCTATAGTTTTAAACTGGTTATCATTTTTAAAATTCAGTCAGTAAACACTTGCTGAGCACCACCTCTGTGCAAGACACCAAGCCAGCATAGAGGTTATATTGCTCCAAGAGAGAAATGTAGTCTTCACGTGCATTGATATTGCAGTGTAGAAGGAAAGAGAGACAGTAAATGAAGAATCCAACAACTGAATACAGTTGATAAGAATACCATGAAGGAGTTATTAGAATTCAAATATTTCCATTTATCTTATGGCTTCCAGCAGCATCTTTGTACATAGGAAATCTTTTTTTTCTTATTTTTTTAATTAAGGTATTATTGAAATACACTCTTATGAAGGTTTCACATGAGAAAATAATGTGGTTACTACATTTACCCATATTATCAAGTCCCCACTCATACCCCAATTCAGTCACTGTCCATCAGTGTAGTAAGAGGACACAGATTCACTGTTTGCCTTCTCTGTGCTACACTGTTTTCCCTGTGATTCCCCACACCATGTCCTGTACATAGGAAATATTAATTGGTTCCTGAGTATAAAACATATTCATGTTTATAATTGTAGACATTTAGAAAAGCAAAATGCTTACTGTAGAAAAACAAATGAAAAACTCAAAAAGGTTTAGAGTAAAATAAAAATTCTTCAGGATGTCCTTTTGTGCTTTTGAATCTCCTTCATCTGTACAGGTATTCCTTCCTTTTCTTTAGTGGGTGGAACTGGAACTTCAGCCAAACCCACATAGCAGAATCCTCGTAAGCAAACGTTATGACCTATACCCTGCCCATACCTTGGATCAGATGAATTAGGTATGTTGATCCTTCAGTTTGCAGCCACATGGGCCTACTAACAGCAGCCAGCAGCCATTCTGAGGTGCCCTGAATGGCCTTGAAGTTGTTTATGGGGATGGTGTGAGCTGGTGCAAGATGATGAGAACTCGAAGGGTGGTTGCCCTGGGACTGAGTGGCTGTTGTCTAGGCAACCTTATTAAGAACCTTCTGCTCCTCAGAAAATGAAACCTAAATTAACTCTTGAGATGTTAGAATTAAGGATTTTCATTTTGAACTGGTCTTTGGCATTTGGGAACTTCCTAGTCTCTTCAACTGAAGCATTTTCATCTTGTTTGGCGCCCTAAAATATTCAGCAAATGACATGGGCCATAAAGGTCTCTTTATTCTTAAATTACAATTAAAAACAAATTCTTTCACCATCCAGATGCCAATCAATATATTTCTAGAATGAGATCTAACCCCAAATTCAATGCTCGAATTCTGACTTGGCCTCCAATTCAAAGACTCGCCAAACACAAACACAAACCCACAGGGTATGACTTTTTTAAAGCATGCATCATCACCTAAGTATAATGTGAAAAAAATCATGTGCATTTCCCTAGTTTCAGCATTTGTTTCACTGGGAATTAAATTACCTTCTTTCAATATTTCTAATCTGAAAATTTCTTCAGTGTTGAAATAGACAGCTATTTGTTCAGCTGAGCAGGAGACAATAATAGTTGATCCTTTTATAAGTATTTGCCATGTACCAAGGACTTTTCTAGACACTGCAAAGAAATTAACTGATTGAATCCTCACAACAATACTATGAGGTTATCCATAAGGAAAACCCTATGTTAGTATCCTTATTTTATTGAAGAGGAAATTAAAGCACAGATTGGTTAAATAACTTGCCAAGGGTCACACTTTAGTAAGATTTAGAACCAGGATACGAATGCAGGCAGTTAAGCTTCAGAGTCTATGCTCTTAATCACTGATACAGCACTCCCCAAAGTAGTCAGCTTTTGTTTATGAGTCACAATATAGGAAATACTCCATTTTAAAACCCTGGGATTACACTTAGCACAAAATGCTCCCACTGAGAGAGGTGTAACTTCGGGGGAAAGGGTATTCCCGACCTGGGCTGAATCCTCCATGAAACTGGTAAAACTGAAATGTCAAGGGAAAGGATAGATTGGGAGATAGGCTTTTTATATCTTGCAGTGTGTTCAAATCCACTAGCTAGGCCCAGTCCTGTCAATCTCCTCCAGCCACTGCTCATGTTCTGCCCACTAAGCGTGCTCTCTACTTCCTGCATGCCCCTTCCAGGGACAATTCTACTGGTGGTGACTGGCAGATGCCAGACCAATTATATACCAGGAACAGAGGGGAGGAGAGATAACGGAATGGACATTATCTCTCCATGCCTTTCCCCAGAGGCTGCAGTGGTAAACACCTATTGATATGTAAATGTACTAAGGCCAGGCATGAGATTCTGGAAATTCTGCAGTTTACCTCACAATCCACCCCTCCAGAATTATCACCTCACATTCTATGTGCCCCCTCATCTGCCACAATGGCCCCTGTGTGAGAAAGCTAGAGCACTGTAATCAGACTAATAGCATACAATAACAACAGAAATACAGGTAGCAATAAATTTATGACAGTCCTTAAACCTGAGGATCCAGCTGGGTTCAAAGTCCTACTCAGAGTAAGTCCATAGCTCACCAGGAGGCCAGCATCTGAACCAGTAGGCAGCTCCATGGACACTCAGCAAGCAGCAGCTGTGGCTAAGAGGCAGGCCCAATCTGCGTGGACTGCAAAGAAAAATAACCTTAAGAGTAATAAGATACATGTTTTAATGATACCAGAAAAGGCAAATTCTGTCCATCAGGTAGGATGCATGCAAGAGAGTGGTCCTGAGATAGGACAGTGGCAGGAATTGGGTCTCGTCCTGGTCTAACATACCAGACCTTAACCCTTCTCCCTGTGGGAGGTACAGATGGGTCAATATATAGGGCTACAGGAGGCGTATGCACTGGCCATAAAGACAAAACAAAACTTCCCCATAAGATGCTCTTACCTCCCGGCCATTTTGGGTACACTACCACAATCTTTGGGGGCCACTCTGCTGTTACTCCAGGAACACACTGGCTTCTAGGCCTTGTACTGAAGGTGCCAGGAGGGCCAGCCATCGCTGGTCCGAGTGTCGAAATGCCCATGGCCACATCCACTCAACAGTCTCCAAGGTTTAGCGTGATTGGTGGTGGCAGAAGGATGTTGCCCTGCTGGCCATATCCTGCTTTCAGTAATTCCTCTTTGATTTGCATGTGCAGTTGTATAGAAGAGGCACCAATGTGTGTTGGCATGTCAGCAGGGCTCAATGCCCCCTTCCAGGGCTCCTCATTCAAATGCCGCAGTACTGCCCACAAGTGGATTGACCAGCCCTACAGACTACTGGTGTCTGATTTGGCTGAATTTCAGCAAACCATTGTACCTCTCTATCATGCATACCCCGATAGAATTATATGGTACCTGAACCTTCTACCTTATCCCTAATTGCTGCACCCATTCTTGTAACTCATGTCCAGTAAAGTGGGTGACTTGATCACTCTCAATCACCTGTGGCTGGCCATAGGATGATGCAAAGAGACACTCTAGGCCCCTTTTGGTCATTTACTGATCTGCACAATATGCAGGCAAAGCAACCAACAATCCAGTAGCTGTATCCACACACGTCATGGCATAGCGATATCCTTCTGATATGGGAAGAGGCCCAATACAATCTATCTCTGCCATCTGATAAGGGGTGTCAGCCCCTTTACTGTTGTCCCATGTTGCTGCAGGACTCAGTGTAAGTCCCTCTTAGAGCAAACAAGGCATCCTTTCTGGGCTCTGCTGACTTCTTTAAGGGTCAACTGCAAGCCTCACTGATGGGCTACAGCCCACATTATCTTTTGCCCCACGTGCAACAAATGATGATATAACCATTAGGCTACATCAGAGGCAGGCTTTCCTTGTAACCAGCACACCTGGACCAATGTGTCTGCTTCTTCATTCCCTGGGGATGCCAAAGGCAAATGGCCAGTCACATGATATACAGTAACTGTCTTAGTCTGACCAGAGGCCCATAGGTCTTGCCACAACTCTTGCCCCCAAGGGGCCGGTGACCAACTATCCAGTTGGCATGGTGCCATGTCAGTAGCCACAGGGTTAAGCCCTGATAGATGGCCCAGCTGTCAGTGCAGACAACTATGGGGGAGGGCTCCTGGGTGATCATGAGCCATACTGCTCACAACGCAGCCCGTTGTCTGCTCTTCCCCTCTCCATCCTCCATTCATATTGTCTCAGCCTTAGGATGGAAAGCCACAGCCCTCCACTTTGGGGGCTGCCCATGACTGGAGCTGTCTGTATACCAAGCATCTTAAAGTATAGGGGCTTTCCCTCCTGATGAGGGCTCTTGGTTACTTATGACTCAAAAGCAAGTTCTTCCTGCTTTCTACTGGTATAAGTCACTGGCTCCAATAAGCATTGGAGTTCTCCACTTGAGGAGCTGGTGGAGAAGGTATTACTTTGCTGTAAATATGTACCCCATTTGGCCAGTGTGGGCTTCTGTGCCATGTCACTTTGTGGCCTTTGGTTCCAGTCTCGCACCCACTCTGCAATGGTATAGGTGGTTATTACCTTGGTTGGAGCTGTTCCTGTGATGGGCTCTGAAGCCAGCAAGGCGTGGTACACAGTAGCCAGTTGCTTCTCTATCAAGGTGTACTGGGCCTCTGATCCTTTCCATAGTTGCTACCAGAATCCAATAGTTTGGACGGTCCATTCAAGCTGTTGCCAGAGACCCCATCCACAACCATCTTTGGATACATGAACATCTAGCTCACAGGGCCTTGATGAGTCCATTATACTCAAGACCTGTACAGCCTTGACTGCTCACTTAGCAACTGTAAAGGCAGATGCACATGTTTCACCCCAGTCGCACCTGATGCCCTTTCATACCAACTGGTATAAGTGCCTCAGAATTTGTGCCAAGTGTGGGATAACACTCTCCAGTAGCCCAAAAGATCCAAAAACTCTTGTAATACTGCCACAGTGGTAGGGACAGGGAAAGCCTGAAACTTATCTATAACTGCTTCAGGGATAACTTTAGTTTTACCTGAGCAGACAATCTCCAAGAGCTTTACTGACAAATCGGTTCCCTGAACCTTGGCGCTGTTCACAGCCCATCCTTTCTCCTGTAGATGTTGCAGCCGTCTAGGAGCTGTCCCTTCTAAATCTGCAAGAGAATCAGATGGTAGCATAATGTCGTCAATATAATGATACAGATGCACCATTGGTGGTTTCTCCCATGTTGCCAAATCCTGGGTTACAAATCCATGACAAATGGTGGGACTGTGACGGTATTCCTGTGGAAGGACAGCGAATGTCCACTGCTAGCCTTCCCACATTAACACAAACTGTTCCTGACTTTCCTGTGCTATGTCACTAAAGAAAAAAGCATTAGTAAGGTCCTCAACATAATGATACATCCCTAGTTCATGGCTGAGGGTGTCCATAGGGCTGCTATAGAGGGGACAACAGCATGCAAAGGGGGTGTGACTTTATTCAGTTCTTTGTAATCCATGGTCTTATACCAGGAGCCATCCAGCTTTTTTACTGGCCACACAGGGGAATTAAAAGGACTATGAGTGGGCCTTACAATTCCCACCTTCTCCAGCTCCTATAAAGTTCCTCCAATTTCCTTGTGTCCCCCAGGCAATTTATATTGCTTAGTATATGTCACCTGCTGAGGCACAGGCAGAGCTACAGGTGGGTGCTTAGCATGTCCTCTCAGAACTGCCTTTACCACATGTATCCTCAGTCTGAACTAACCTGCAATGGTCTGTAACCACAGGCCCTGCAGGATACTGACCCCTAAAATACAGTCAGGGATGGGAGAAATGTACATGGCATACTCCTTTGAGGATAAATGCTCTTTCCCCAATGGGATTTGGGCCTTCTTTACTCTAATTGCCTTACCCACATAGCCATCTATCACAGCAGGGATCCCAGGAAATCACTCAGGGTTGCCATAAATCAGAGAAAATGCAACTCCTGTATCCACCAGTGCCAGGACATGTACATTCACAGAGGACCAATGAATTGCCAGTTTTACAAATGACCTCTGGTTCCCACCCTGTCCCCCATGTTGGGGACCTTGACCCTTGCCTCAGTCAAACCGTAATGCCCTATTGTCCTCCTGTGGGGACAGGGGCCCAGGCAGGGTCTGAGTACTGTCCCCCAGGAAGTCCTGAAGGCACACTTATGGGCTGTCCTATGTAGAAATACAAATAGTCACTTAGGGACTCAAAGAGGAATGAGGGAGCAGTATGGAGCACCAGATTTCTCATACCCATGGTGAACAACTCCTCATGGGGGCCCTGAGATGATATTTTTCATGCCCAACTCCCTTAAAACTTGCTGGAACTCTTCATATTTTTCAGCTAGTAGGGAAGTATGGTAAATCACCCTGATTAGGCCAAATTGAGGCTGCTGTCTGCAAATCCAAAAAAGCATGATTCCCTGGGGTCTGATGGGCATTTCGTAACCTCTGCTGGAAGGAGGGGTGAGTTGACAGGAAAACCAGTTTACCTATTTCTGACCCAGACAGAGCAATACCTCCACTCCTAAATCCCAAAGATACGAAAGCCATGTAGGCAGGTTTCTGAGGACTTCTGTCAAAACCAGATGCTCAAAGCCACCAGCTTGGCCTGGGTATTGCGGAGGAGAATGGAGTGCTCTACAACCTGGGGAGGGAGCTACTCTTCTCCTTGAGGAACCTGCAATTGTTGCATCTTTATTTTCTTAATTACAACCGGGTGGGCTCTCAATACCAGAGATGCTGGAGCCTCAGGCGGCCTCAGCAAGTTTTGCCCTCTACCCCAGCCCCCTCATCCTTCTCTAGCTCCTTCTCACCTGACATCTCCTCTACAGTTTGCGAAGCTGAAGGCACCACCTTTTCTTCACCTCCCCAATGGCCTCTTTTAGCTCACATTTTTCTGTTGCTTCCTCTCTCACTGCTAGTATGTCTCTCAGCAGTGTGATCTCAGTTCCCAGTAGCTTTTGTCCCTTTTTTAGAGCATTCCCCAACTCATCTCCCTGTTCTTCCAGTTGACACTGAAGTGCATCTCTCTCCTTGGCAACCCTTTCCAATGCCATGTGAAACAGCCATCCCACAATTCCTGCCACCCCATGGCCACTCAGTCCCCCTAAGCTGTCCCCTATTTCATGGAGGGCCAACAACACTGCCTCTGGTCTCCCCACCCTTCCCTAGCTCTGGGGAAGGGCACATCCTTCTATGAGGCACTTTACTCCAGACCAAATCCCTACTGGGGAATACCCAGGTGAAGCCCCACCATCCACAGGGGGATTCCTAGTTAAGTCACCACCATCCACAGAGGAGTTCCCGGTGCCTCTCCACCACCCAGAGGGGCCCAAGGGTATTTCCCTACCATTTCTAGAGGCAGCCCACCCAAACATAACACCCATGAAGATAGATTTCGGGTTTACCGATCCTGTGATCCTGCTGACTATGCCAGATGTAGCTCCAGGGTGAAGGGTATTCCCAAACCAGGGTGAATCCCTTATGTAACCAGTGAAACTGAAATGAGTCAAGGGAAAGAGGAGGTTGGGAGAAAGGCTTTTTATTTCTTACAGTTTGCTTGAATTCATTATATAGGCCTGGCCCCATCTGTCTCCTTTGGCTGCCTCTCACACTTTGCTCCCACAGTGCACTCTGTACTTCCCACCTGCCCTTCAAGGGAGAACTTCATTGGTGGGTCCTTGGTGACTGGTAGATGCCAGACCAATTAATTACCAGGAATGGAGAGGAGGAGAGAATGGCTGTTATCTCTCCACCCCTTGCCCCAGAGGCTGCAGGAGGCTTCAGTATAAATACCTACTGATATGTAAATGGACTAAGGCCATGTGGGAGATTCTGGAAATTCTGCAGTTTACCCCACAGAGGTATGCAGGAATTAAGGCCAAATTAAGAAATTGCATGTTACTGATTCACACCTCCCAGATAGTTAATTTAGGACCAACATTATTAAATTTCTCACTCTCTCATTGAAAAAACATAGGTTTGAATTCCAGTTGAATTTTAGTTTCATTGTATCTATTTTTTGTCTATATATACTAGTCCCTAAGCCTTTCAGTTTCCTCATCAATAAAACTGGTCCATTGTTCTCATTGCAAAGTTCAAAGGAAGTAGAGCATACGAATGCTTGTAAATAAAGCAGAAAGAATTTTAGGGATTTTTATTATCTGTATGTAGAGTAGGTGATGACTTATCTGGTATAATTTGATATCTTCCCAGAATGTCTTGCTTTCTCTAATATCCTCTTTCCATTTTTTATGAGTGCTTGAAATCCTACCACTAAAGAGTGAATCTTTTTTTAAATTTAATTTTGGTATCATTAATCTACAATTACATGTGCAATATTACGGTTATTAAACTACCCCTTCATCAGGTCCCCCCTACCAACCCCATTACAGTCACTGTCCATCAGCATAGTGAGATGCTATACAATCACTATTTGTCTTCTCTGAGTTGTACAGACCTCCCTGTGCCCCCCCAACATTACGTCTGCTAGTCATAATGTCCCTTTTTCCCTCTTATCCCTCCCTTCCCACCCATCTTCCCCAGTCCCTTTCCCTTTGGTAACTATTAGTCCGTTATCGGGTTCTGTGAGACTGCTGCTGTTTTGTTCCTTCAGATTTTTTCTTTGTTCTTATACTCCACATATGAGTGAAATCATTTGATACTTGTGTTTTTCGGCTTGGCTTATTTCACTGAGCATAATACCCTCTAGCTCCATCCATGTTGTTGCAAAAGGTAGGATTTGTTTTCTTCTTACAGCTGAATAATATTCCATTGTGTATATGTACCACTTCTTCTTTATCCATTCATCTACTGATGGACACTTAGGTTGCTTCCATTTCTTGCGTATTGCAAATAGTGCTGCGATCTGCTGGAGTCTTAGGGTAAATTCCTAGGAGTGGAATTCCTGGGTCAAATGGTATTTCTATTTTGAATTTTTTGAGGAACCTCCATACTGCTTTCAACAATGGTTGAACTAATTTGCATTCCCACCAGCAGTGTAGGAGGGTTCCCTTTTCTCCACATCCTCGCCAACATTTGTTGTTGTTTGTGTTTTGGATGTTGGCCATCCTCACTGGTGTGAGGTGATATCTCATTGTGGTTTTAATCTGCATTTCTCTGATGATTAGCGATGTGGAGCATCTTTTCATGTGCCTGTTGGCCATCTGAATTTCTTCTTTAGAGAAGTGTCTATTCATGTCCTCTGCCCATTTCTTAATTGGATTATTGGCTTTTTGTTTGTTAAGGCACGTGAGTTCTTTATATATTTTGGATGTTAACCCTTTATCAGATACGTCATTTATGAATATATTCTCCCATACTGTAGGATGTCTTTTTGTTCTACTGATGGTGTCCTTTGCTGTACAGAAGCTTTTCAGCTTGATATAGTCCCACTTTGTCATTTTTGCTTTTGTTTCCCTTGCCCAGGGAGATATGTTCATGAAGAAGTTGCTCATGTTTATGTGCAAGAGATTTTTGCCTATGTGTTTTTCCAGGAGTTTTATGGTTTCATGAGTTACATTCAGGTCTTTGATCCACCTTGAGTTTACCTTTGTGTATGGGGCTAGAGAGTAGTCCAGTTTCATTCTCTTACATGTAGCTGTCCAGTTTTGCCAACACCAGCCGCTGAAGAGGCTGTCATCTCCCCATTGTATATCCAAGGCTCCTTTATCAAATATGAATTGACTATGTGTTTGGGTTAATGTTGGGATTTTCTATTCTGTTCCACTGGTCTGTGGGTCTGTTTTTGTGCCAATACCAAATTGTCTTGATTACTGTGGCTTTGTAGTAGAGCTTGAAGGCAGGGAGCATAATTCCCCCTGTTCTATTCCTCTTTCTCGGGATTGCTTTGGCTATTCGGGGTCTTTTGTGGTTCCATATGAATTTTAGAATTATTTGTTCTAGTTCATTGAAGAAAGCTGTTGGTAGTTTGATCGGGATTGTGTTGAATCTGTTGATTGCTTTAGGTAGTATAGCCATTTTGACAATATTTATTCTTCCTAGCCAAGAGCATGGGATGCATTTCCATTTGTTAGTGTCCTCTTTAATTTCTCTTAGAAGTGTCTTGTAGTTTTCAGAGTACAGGTCTTTCACTTGCTTCGTTAGGTTTATTCCTAGGTGTTTTATTCTTTTTGATGCAATTGTGAATGGAATTGTTTTTCTGATGTCTCTTTCTGTTAGGTAGTCGTTAGTGTATAGGAAAACAACAGATTTCTGTGTGTTAATTTTGTATCCTGCAACTTTGCTGAATTCAGATATTAGTTCTAGTAGTTTTGAAATGGAGTCTTCAGGGTTTTTTATGTACAGTATCATGTCATCTGCAAATAGTGACAATTTGACTTCTTCTTTACCAGTCTGGATGGCTTGTATGTCTTTGTTTTGTCTGATGGCTGTGGCTAGGACCTCCAGTACTATGTTGAATAACAGTGGAGAGAGTGGGCATCCCGGTCTTGTTCCCGATCTTAGATGAAAAGCTTTCAGCTTCTTGCCGTTAAGTATGATGTTAGCTGTGGGTTTGTCATATATGGCCTTTATGATGTTGAGGTACTTGCCATCTATACCCATTTTGTTGAGAGTTTTAATCATGAATGGATGCTGAATTTTGTCAAATGCTTTTTCAGCATCTATGAAGATGATCATGTGGTTTTTCTTCTTCTTTTTGTTAATGTTGTGGATAATGTTGATGGATTTTCGAATGTTGTACCATTCTTGCATCCCTGGGATGAATCCCACTTGATCATGGTGTATGATCCTCTTGATGTATTTATTAATTTGGTTTGCTAATATTTTGTTGAGTATTTTTGCATCTACGTTCATCAGGGATATTGGTCTGTAATTTTCTTTTTTGGTGAGGTCTTTGCCAGGTTTTGGTATTAGAGTGATGCTGGCTTCATAGAATGAGTTTGGAAGTATTCCCTCCTCTTCTATTTTTTGGAAAACTTTAAGGAGAATGGGTGTTATTCCTTCTCTATATGTCTGGTAGAATTCAGAGGTGAATCCATCAGGCCCAGGGGTTTTGTTCTTGGGTAGTTTTTTGATTACCGATTCAACTTCGTTGCTGGTGATTGGTCTGTTTAGTTTTTCTGTTTCTTGCTTGGTCAGTCTTGGGAGGTTGTATTTTTCTAAGAAGTTGTCCATTTCTTCTATGTTTTCCAGCTTGTTAGCATATGGATTCTCATAATATTCTCTTATAATTCTTTGTATTTCTGTGAGGTCCGTCGTGATTTTTCGTTTCTCATTTCTGATTCCGTTTATGTGTGTAGATTCTCTTTTTCTCTTAATGAGTCTGGCTAGGCGTTTATCTATTTTGTTTATTTTTTCAAAGAACCAGCTCTTGGTTTTATTGATTTTTTCTATTGTTTTATTTTTCTCAGTTTTATTTATTTCTTCTCTGATTTTTATTATGTTCCTCCTTCTGGTGACTTTGGGCCTCATTTGTTCTTTTTCCAATTTCAGTAATTGTGTCTTTAGACTATTCATTTGGGAATGTTCTTCCTTCTTTAAATAGGCCTGGATTGCAATATACTTTCCTTTTAAAATTGCCTTTGCTGCGTCCCACAGAAGTTGTGGCTTTGTGTTGTTGTTGTCATTAGTCTCCATATATTCTTTGATTTCTGTTTTGATTTGGTCATTAACCCATTAATTAATTAGGAGAATGGTAAGTCTCCATGTATTTGTGAGCGTTTTTGATTTCTTTCTAAAATTTATTTCTAGTTTTATACCTTTGTGATCTGAGAAGTTGGTTGGTAGGATTTCAGTATTTTTCACTTTACTGAGGTTCTTTTTGTGGCCTAGTATGTGGTCTATTTTGGAAAATGTTCCATGTGCACTTGAGAAGAATGTGTATCCTGTTGCTTTTGGGTGCAGAGTTCTGTAGATGTCTATTAGGTCCATGTGTTCTAGTGTGTTGTTCAATGCCTGTGTCTTTACTTATTTTCCGTCTTGTTGATCTGTCCTTTGGAGTGAGTGGTGTGTTGAAGTCTCCTAAAATTAATGCATTGCTGTCTATTTCCTCCTTTAATTCTGTTAGTATTTGTTACACATATTCTGGCGCTCCTGTGTTGGGTGCATATATATTTATAATGGTTATATCTTCTTGTTGGATTGACCCCTTTATCATTATGTAATGTCCTTCTTTATCTCTTGCTACTTTCTTTGCTTTGAAGTCTATTTTGTCTGATACAAGTACTGCAACACCTGATTTTTTCTCCCTGTTGTTTGCATGAAATATCTTTTTCCATCCTTTTACCTTTACTCTGTGTATATCTTTGGGTTTGAGGTGATTCTCTTGTAAGCAGCATATAGATGGGTCTTGCTTTTTTATCCATTCTGTTACTCTGTGTCTTTTGATTGGTGCATTCAGTCCATTTACATTTAGGGTGATTATTGATAGATATGTACTTATTGCCATTGCTGGCTTTAGATTCGTGGTTACCAAAGGTTCAAGGGTTGCTTCTTTACTATCTAACAATCTAACTTGACTTTCTCGTTAAGTTATTGTAAACACTGTGTGATTTTTTTTTATTTCTCTCTCTTCTTATTCTTCCTCCTCCATTGTTTATATACTAGGTGTTTTATTCTTTGCCTTTAGTTAGTATTTGGATGGTCTGCTTTCTTTGCTATGATTTTATTTTCTCTGGTGATATCTTTTTTAGCCTTAGGAGTGCTTCCATCTAGAGCAGTCCATTTAAGATACCCTGTAGTGGTGGTTTATGAGAGGCAAACTCTCTCAACTTTTATTTGTCTGGAAATTGTTTAATCCCTCCATCATATTTAAATGATAATCGTGCTGGATACAATATTCTTGGTTTGAGGCCCTTCTGTTTCATAACGTTAAATATATCATGCCATTCTCTTGTGGCCTGTAAGGTTTCTGTTAAGAAGTCTGATGATAGTCTGATGGGTTTTCCTTTGTAGGTGATCTTTTTTCTCTCTCGAGCTGCCTTTAATACTCTGTCTTTATTTTTGATCTTTGCCATCTTAATTATTATGTGTCTTGGTGTTGTCTTCCTTGGGTCCCTTGTGTTGGGAAATCTGTGGGCTTCCGTGGACTGCGAGACTATTTCCTTCCCCAGCGAGGGAAAGTTTTCAGCAATTATTTCTTCAAAGACACTTTCTATCCCTTTTTCTCTCTCTTCTTCCTCTGGTACTCCTATAATGCGAATATAGTTGTGTTTGGATTGGTCGCACAGTTCTCTTAATATTCTTTCATCCCTAGAAATCCTTTTATCTCTCTCTGCCTCAGATTCTCTGTACTCCTGTTCTCTGATTTCTATTCCATTAACAGTCTCTTGCATCTCATCCAGTCTGCTGTTAAGCCCGTCGATCGCTTGTCTGATTTCTGCATTGTCTTTCCTCACTTCCCTCACTTCCTCCTTCAGCTCTTGCATATTTCTCTGTAGGTCCATCAGCATGGTTATGACTTTTATTCTGAATTCTTTTACAGGAAGACTGTGCATTTCCATCCCTTCTGGCTCCCTCTCTGGGGTTGTCTGGTTGATTTTAGTCTGGACCATATTCCTCTGTCTTTTCATGGCTATAGACGTGGTTGCTGGTAGTTGCCACATATGTCAGCTGGACTCTTTAAGACTTTAAAAAGAGAAAAAAAAAAGAAATAAAGAAAGAAAAAAAAGAAAAGAGAAAGAAAGAAACGAAAAAAGAAAAAAACAAAACCAAAAAACAAAACAAAAAGAATCGCCCACTGGGAGTAGATTCTTTGTGGATGCTCTAGGTGGCGCTGTTGACCCACTATTCCGCCGCCGTGGTCGCGCCTTCTGCAGGGCCCTTTATAGCTCTGGCCAGGGTGGGAACGAATAGGAGGCTGTTGATCTCTGTGGGAAGTTGATGTGCAGCCACCCTTTCCCAGTCTCCAGCTAAGGGGTCTGAAACTCCCCAGGACTCCCAGCCTGCTGGGCTGAGTGTGCCAGGGCGATCTGGCTCCTCCACTGGGCTCCTGTCTGTTTAAGACTGCTGAGGAAAGCGCGTGCTTTTCTTTTTTTTTTTTTTTCCTTCCCGGGAGCCAGCTGCAAGCACCGTGGCCCGTTCTCCACTCAGATCCTGGCCCTCTGTTTCTCTAATCTCCGCTACACCACGCTATGTGTGTCAGTGCTCCCTGCACAGATCACCGGTGCTGGTTATTTTGCGGGGTGTACTTCTACTCCCTCCCGGCTCTGAATCCTCTACTCCCACCTGTGTGCTGGGATGGGTGAGTGCTCGGGTCCCGCCGGGTCGCGGCTCTGTATCTTACCCGTGTCTTGGGGTGCCGAGTCCTCTTGGGTGTAGCTGCATGCTGTGCACTTTCCTGTGTATTCTGGTCTCTCTTTTAGGAATAGTTGTATTTGCTATATTTTCGTAGATAAATATAGAGTTGGGAGGAGATTTCTGCCGCCCTGCTCAGGCTGCCATCTTCCCGGAAGTCTCAAAGAGTGAATCTTTTAAGGTTTGAAGATTTTATCTTAAAAAGCTGATTGTTTAAATGTCAATATGAATGGGAGGCATAACACTTAAACTTTTTCTTCTAATGCATTAGGGATTATCCAACAGATATTTGACTATTTGCCTGTGGGAATGAGACAGTCAGGCACCGGACCAGGAAGGGTAATATGAAATAAACACTTTGTGTATAGTATATTTTGCTAAATCTCAGTCTTGAGGTTTTTGAAAACTAGATCATTATGCCCTTTATAATGATGACGTCACCAACTATGATCATCTTTACAATTCTCTAATAGCAAATCTGAGAACAATACTCTCTATATTAGAATCATATTTCTCTTCATTGATTTATGCTATATATACTAAGCACCCACTTTGTGCTATACCTTGTTTAAGATGGATCCCAGACAGTGGTGAGTAAGGCAATATCAGTTGAGGAATGGAATTTGGACAACGAGCAGGCAACTCTTGCACAGTGACGAAGGCTGAGAGAGGTGGCAAGTGCAGTATACTCTGGCATCACATTGGAGGAAAACCAAGCAATGCCTCTGGGGAGCAGGGATGGTTTCCCAGAGGAAGGGATATCTAACCCAACAACAGAAGCCACACACAAAAAAGAATTAGCCAGCCAAAGCTAGAGCAGGGAGGGAGGTAGAAGATTTATGTTGCAGGTCAAGGGAATGATACATTCAGTGATTCTGAGTATCTGATTTTGATAGAAAAATGTAGATTTGGAGAACTGGAAGGTGTTCCAAATGACTTGAGCATAAAATGTGAAGATAAGAGTTGGAATTAAAAAGGTAAATGAAGACAGGGTCAACAAAGGCCATGAATTTGAATTTTATCAGTGTTTATATCAAAGTACTAAGCAGGGGAGCTGGATCAGATTTTGCATTTTTGTAATTCCAGGCCCTCTCTGATCTCATCTTTTACAACTTTCCCCCCTCACCCACTGTGCTTTAACCAGGTTCACTCCCTCTTGGCTCCATGCACTGACATTCTACTTAAGTCCTGCACCCAGAAACCTATTTGCTAACTTCATTCAAGCCTTCGCTGAAAGGTCAGCCTCTCAGTCAGACCTTCTGTGTTCACCCTGTGTTTATAATATCAGTCCTGTTTCCTAACATCCTCAACCCCTCACCCCAGCTCCCTCTCATATTTGCCAATATCTGGTATACTATGTAATTTATCTATCATTATATGTCTGTCATCTATTTACCTGTTAATTCACTCTACCCCACATAAAATATAATCTCTATGAGGGCAGAGATTTGAGTTAATAATTGTATCTCCAACATCTAGAACCATGCCTGGCACATAGTTGAAAGTAGAACATATATACTTTCTAAATGAAAAAATGAAATATTTTTAGAGGGTCACTCTAGCTTTAATTTGGAGATAGGATTGTTGGAAGTCCTGGAGCCAGGAAGACCAGCTGGAAGCTGTTGCAGAAATCTAGACAAGGGCATAATGGTGACCTGCACCAGTCACTCTAGAAATTTTTTAAAAATGGAATGAATAGAGCTTAGTAATTGACTGGGAATGATGGTGGTAGAGGTAGTGGGAGGGTATTGATTAAAGGGAAGGAATGGTTAATAATGATGCCTAGATCTGATTGATTGAATTATTTGTAGAGAAACTATTTACTTTCATCCATATTGAAGTTAGATTTGGTAATGTAACTTACTTTGGCTGATAGAATATTAGTAAAGCAACATGCTTGAAGCTTAAATGTTCTTGTGCAATTTTGGTTGGTTCTTGAACTTTAATAATGTGGTACCTAAAGAAAGTGTTCACGGTAGCCATTTGCTCTTTTAGCTTGATCTCCACAATCTACGCATGTGGAATAGACCTGGATCCAACCTACAACTTAAGCCAAGCTTGTTTATCTGTAGCAGGAAGCATAGCCACCCAGCCAAGCTCATACAAGATCAATCAAATGATAGTTAGTTTTTAGATCCGTAGGCATGAGAATAAATGTTTGCAGTTGTAAGCCACTAAGTTTTGAGGTGGTTTTTTATACAGTGATTATGGCAACAGATGACTAATACACCAGGGTACTGGCTTGGGCTACTTGGAAGATAGTTGGTGCCTTCTATAAACATAGGGAAAAAGAACAGATTTGGGGGCCAGATATTGAGTTGAGATTTAGACATGTCAGGTTTGAGGTACCTATGTGACATCTAAGTACTTCTGTATTGTAGGTAGAGAGATAATTGTGTCTGTAGCTCAGGAGTGAGAGCTGACCAAGAACTATGATTTGGGAATAATTACCACATAGAAAATGATGGAAACAATAAAAGAGTGTATAGAATGAAAAAAGACCCTAGGACAGAGACCTGAGGGGCATTTCATTTTATAAAGGACAATAACTGAAGAACCCTCAGAAAAGCTAGACTTCATAAGCAGGTTGAAGACAACAGGGCATAGATGAAAGCAGCATGCTCCCCAGCCCTAGGTTGGGGGCTAAGTTCAGCAGGGGTGTCCCAGACCCAGAGAATGTAGCTCCAACTAACAGCTTCTCTGAGTTTGCTTCTGTTCTTCTGCTCACATCCTCCACAGCTCTGAATGGAAATAATAGTAACCCTAGAGGTCTCAGAGGGCCAATTTCATATCGCTCCATGCAATGGCTATTTCTGAACTCATTATGGAACCACATAACAAGTTGCAAGTTCCATCTGATTATCAAGAAGGGCAAGGAAGGGCAGGTGTTCTCTGCTCAATGATCCATGCAGCTTGAGCAATATCCATCATAGGCAAATTCAAGGCAGAGATAAGTTGAGATGTACAGCCTAGTGGCTCTCATAAATGAATTTAGTTCAAGTTGAATTAAGGTGATCTGTGAAAATGTGTTCCAAAACAATTCTCTTCAGTATTGGGGACACCAGATCATTCTGAAAAAGTGGTTTAGCACTTTTGGTAAATGTTTCTATTATAGTCTTATAATTCCATAGAAGTTAGACAAGGCCTCTAATGAGCTTATTGAAACGGTGAACAGTAAATGCTGTTTAAATTTGCTGTCACTTTTCTGAAGGCAAAAATAAACACCTCTTCATTCTGTTTTTTGCTGACTACTCTCAGCTGAATTGTGGGTTTGTAAAAAGACCATGTTTGCCAGGCATGGGCAAAAACAATCTGTTGAAGCTGGAAATTACAAATTATTATTCTTGGTGAAGAAAGGTGATGGCATTTGAAAGAGACAGGGGTTCTTTCTGCTGGAGAATTCTACCAACAGCATTTTCAGATTTTATGAGAAGAGTCGGGCTTCTGATTTCTCTCATTGCTTGCTAATCAATCTTGGCCAAACTCAACTTAGAACTTTCGGAATCCCACTTCATAAAGTGCTGTAGGTAGGGAGAGGATAGCAAGGAAGCCAGTGGAGGTTTCCCAGAAGAGTCACATCTGGAGGAAATCCGAAGGAGTATAATTTAACTGGCTACTGCAAGAGAAGGAGTTCTGGACAATGGGGAGCCATTAAATATTTCAAGCATTAAGGGAGCACAGTAAGATTTGTATTTGGGAAAGATCACTGCAGTAACTGATGGAAAGGAAGCAGGAGTTCGTAAAGGTGAATCAGTCAGGAGGCTATCGCAATGGAGTTGTCCAGTAAGAGATACTGGTAGTTTGGATTAGGGTGAAGGTGGTGTGGCTTTGGACATAAGAAGATGTATGTGAGAGGTAATTAGAAGGTAGCCTTGGCAGAAATTGGAAATGGATACAGAATGATGAAGATGGAGGTTTGTAAGAATCAACTTAGGCGATTGATCAAATCCTGAAAGAGAACTAGTTTCTATTATCTAGTTAGTTGGGGTGCAAAGTGAAGGGGGGTTGACACAGGGATATGATTGATTTGGTTTTGGAAATTTTAAGACTGAAGTATCATTGAGACATTAGAATAGAGATATCAAATAAGCAGGTGGATATATTAATCTGGAGTGCAGTGGGAAGTCTGACTGGAGATAGACTGGTGTGCAAATTGCATTGGTGATAATTAAGGCTGAAGGCATGGGTAAGTTATTGTAGGGAGAGGATACTGAGTGAGGAAAGTAGAGGGTTTTGGACAGCACTGAGTAACTACAGAAGTCAGTTCCTGGGGGAAGGAGGATGAGATGTTAGAGAAAACAAGGTGGAGGGCAGTGAGTTGGAGGAGACACGGGAAAATGAGATGTCTCAGAAGCAAAGGAACAGAGTGTTGTAAGAAGGGGGAAGTGGTCAGCAGCCTCAAGGAGGATGAGAACTGAGAAATGTCCACTGAATTTGGTGACATGGAAGCATTTGGTAAGTGCAGAAGAGAAGAAACCACATTAAAGTACAATGTGGATATTGAATATATGTACTTCCCTGTCAAATTTGAGTTTGAAGGGGACAAGAGAGTTGGGTATTAGATAAATCAGGAGGGAAATGGAAAGTCAAGAGAGGTTTAATGTTTATTCTGTATATGGGGAAAGTGGTGTAGTTAAAGGGTGCAGCAAGGGCTAAGGTCCACCCAGGAGGATACACAGAAGGCAGAATGGCAGTGTCGGATGCTGGAGGAGGCAGCAAGGAAATGAATGATCAGGGTGTTGGATAGGGAATCCATGTGGATGATGAGATGCCAGATTTATAGCAGGAATTGGAATGCAGAAAAGGGTTAGGGGCCAGTAGTCAAAGTCTACAGTAAATAAGAGGGCATAATCAAGGGTGTGATAGCTGACAGCAATGAGGAGGGGGAGGGTGGTATTGCTGTAAGTCTGAGAAAGCAAAGCAGCTGAAATCTTCATTAGAGGGTGGGAAGTAGAGGTAAATAAAGAATAAGGAGGACATCAACCCCTCTTGTATTCCCTAAGGTCACAATGTGAGAGGGCAGTATTAGAAGTAGGGTCCTCAAGGGTAGAGTGTTCAGTTAAAACCATACCTGGGGAGTGGTTTTGGGGGTAAGATTGGGGTTTGGGGGGATTTTTATTGGATATGGAGCAGATCCACTGTAGACAGTGGAATGTTAAGCATTACCAAAAATAATAAGCTATTAATTACCCAATATTATAAAATATCTTCACGAAATACTTAACATTTAAATACCAGAGACAGTAAATTTTAAAAATGAAATATCTCAAAACTTCTCTAAATCTATTTTTGTTCAGTTCTGATCGGAGTTTTAATCTAATAAATCCTTTTTTTTTAGACCATAATTTAGGAAGCAAGTAGTTTCTGCCTAGGTTATTAGTGATTTCACTATTTTTTAAATACTTAAAAAAATAATAATTACATTTACCGTGAACATTATATGTTGAATATCCCATTGTGCAGCCAGGGGACTCCACCAAAGAGCCATTCTAGCAAAGAAAGCAAATATTTTATTTGAGTGGGGGTTTTTGGTGCACACTATGCCAGAGTGGACAACAGACGGAGCTGTACAAATGTACCTCTTGCGAGGCTGTGCTTCACCCTGAGTGTGGTGGTCTTCCACATGGAAACAATTTAGGAAGGTGTCCAACGGCCTCGAACAGCCGCACACAATAATCAGAGCCTCAAGAGCTCTTACCAACTCAACCAAGCAGGAGGATTTAAAGACAAGTGTTAGCACTCACACAAGCACACTTGTTATTGTTACTCCTGAATATGTCTGTACTGATTTTCATTTCTTAGAATGTACTCAGCTCTATTTGGGGAAGCTTAGAGAACCATCCTCTCATGAGAAAGTTGATGAAGGAATGAGAGATACTGAAGAGTAGGCAATTTTAATTAGAGACGTTTTATTAGCATGGAAACAGAGGACGGAGTTTATAAAATGAGTCTCTAGTTGAACCAGGAATGGAACCAGGGATTTCTGATTCTTAATTTGCCATTTAGCTTTGGGCCTTAACATATACAGTATCATTTTTGTTTCCATTTTAAATGCCCAGAAGTGCTTTATTCATAGACACCTATGTTGCCAACTATCCTCTTAGAATCTGGCTCCATTTTTTTCCCCCTCTCCCCAGTATATAGCAAGCATGTATGCTATAAATTGCCAAAAAAGAAATGGGCACCCAATCCATATAAGATTAGCTCTAAAAGACACAGTCATCTCAGCCAGTGATACAAAATTTCTATCCCTAATTGTCTGTGATAGGGAGTAGGAATGTGGTTCTTGAGACCTGAAAGTCACACAGACATTGGAAAAGTGAAGAGAATGATAATTTTCCAATGTGCCTATTTCAAGCCATCTGTGCTTCCCTGGTGCTGTTCCCCTAATGCATTCTAATGCAAAATAGCCTCTTTCCTTGTTTATTTTGGAACACAGCTGTTGTCTTAATTGAGCCTCACAGATGATGGAAGCATTGTTTCTCCCCACACCCCCTTCTCCAAACAAGCAGTTTGTGGGATTTGAGGAAGACAGGAGGGAATCTTCCCTGCCTTTGGGAATCTGTATATCTGTTCTAACTCGCCAAATGTATTTATTTATTCATATTCTTTAAAAATAGGAGGTGGAAAATATCTATGTATATGTGTATGTGCATGCACGTGTGCAACCTCTTTCTCTTGGAATTTGAACCTTGGATATTCACTTTTCCTTTTCTTTTGATAGACTTTCCCCCACATTGTTATCACATGATACACCCAGTGACTCAGACTGAGCTTTTAAAGACAGTTTTTTCCCAATACTTCGCTTCTCCAAATTGAAGGAGATGATCAATTGGTTTGCTCTTTTCTTATCTCCTACCCATGACCCTCTACCCCTCCCCACAAAAATCACTGCATGCTGCTTTAAGTTCCGCTGTTTCAGATTTTATTGTTTTCTTACTCTCTATTGATTTATTTAAATATCATTACAGGGTATTTCAGATTTCTAAAATCTAGGTTTTATGCAGCATGAAACCTATACAATCTTGTGAACCCTTGTTAAGGAAAAGAATACAACTTTTAATGCTGACAGCACAGAACTCACAAATTAAAAAAAAATTACCTATCTATAAAGTCTTTTTTTCCTACATACTTTGATTGCCTCTTCATTTAACAAGTTTGTTATATTATTTCTATTGGGAGAATAAGATGACAATGTAGTCTTTCCTTTCCTATTCTTCTTATATATCATTAGTAGTGGTATAGTTATGATACATAAAACATGTGATGTCACAAACAGTTGTATTTGCTGTTTCCAGAGTTGCTACATGTTGTGCCCTACAAATACAGAAATTTAAAAAAAAATCAGTGTATGGAGTTTCCAATGATGATGCAGCTGGTTCTAGAGCTGACCTCCTGCCATGAGCTATAACACTGGACAAAATACGTAAGGCAGTCTTTTTCAGGCATTGGCAATAGACAGGACTGTGATCTCTGAGGGTGCTCCTCATGTTCACCTTGAATCTCTGGAAGTTTTCTGATTCTGACATAGAGGTGAAATCCAAGCAAAGGCATGGTGCTATGGCTACGGTGGGAAGGTAGAGGTTAGATCTGGGGCTTCTGAAGAAGAGGGAACTTGCAGGGAAGGTTACAGGAAAGGAGAGAATTCTACTTATTGGTGGGGGAGGGGCTGGGGAGCAGAAATCTGTGTGGGGTTTCCTGTGGAAACTTAGCTGAGGCCTGGGCTGCATATTGACAGGGTGAGACCCTTTGAGTCCTAGCATAGAACAACTGCCATGGAGTGGAAAGTGGAAAAAAGATGCTAGGAGTCACAAAATGATGGCAGAAATAGATGTTCAGAATGGAGAGATGTTGTGAACATCCAGGCTTTTATTTAAGATACCAGAAAGGCTAAATCTTTGCAATAAGGACAATACCCTATAATAAGGGCAACTGTAATGAAGCCTAAAATCAAACCTCAACAGATTCATGGAGAGTTGTGAAAATACTAACTTCGTGGCAAAACAAACTCAGTAACTCATAAAAGGAAGACAACACAACCAAGCCTCTTTACAACATGTGAACCATAATGTCCAGTATATAATATAAAATTCCAGACATGTGAAGAAACATGATTTGCATCTTAAAAGACAAATGACTACTTAAAGCAGAACATCTTTGTACGTTGGTATTTATACTTTAAGGAGAAGTACAATATATGTGACAACAGGCTAGGAGTAGGTGTAAATGGAAATACAGTATTATAAGGGTCTTACATTTGTCAAATGTGAAGGTGAGTTGAAAAGGATACAGTATAAACTGGTATAATATTGATTCGACCTAGAAAATGGTAAGATAAGGATGCAACCACAAAAAATAATAAAAGGTGGCAGAGCTAAAAAGCCAGTACAACAAATAAAGTGGAATACAAAAGATGCTTAATTAACCTAAAGACAGCAAGAAAAGAGGGGGACAAACTGCAAAAAATAAAGTAAAACATATGGGATGAATAGAAAAACAACAGTAAATTGGAACATAAATGTAATAAACTAAACACTCTAATTAAAGTTAGATACTGTCAGACTAGATAAAAGAGCAAGGCTCAAACATATAAAAGTGAAACACTTTAAATATAAAGACACAGATGGTTTGAAAGAAAGAGTTTAGGAAATGATATGCCATGCTAATAGCATAAGAAAGAAAAGGAGTGTTTCATATACATATGGTCGTTTCACAATAAGAGGGTCAGTTCGATGGAAAGATATAATAATTCTAAACATGAATGTAATTAAAAACAGCTTCAAAATTTATAAAACAAAAACTGACAGAACTAAAGGAAAAAATAGATAAATATATAATCAGAGTTAGAGATTTTAATATTCTCAGTAATTAATAGACAAAGCTGACAGAATATACAAGGATATAGAGAATCTGAATAGCACAGTCAACCCAAGGGACCCAATTTACATTTAAAGAATTCTAAACCCAGCAATTATAAGACACATATATTAAAAAAAAAACAAGTCTCAATATATTTGAAGATATTTAAATCTTATAGGTTATGTTCTTTAGCAATATTGTAACCAAATTAAAAATTAATAGCAGCAAGAGACTTGTAATATTCTCAAATAATTAGAAATTATGAAATACTTCTAAATAATTCATGAGTCAAAGAGGAAACCACTTGGGAACTTAGAAAAATTTTCAAATGAATGAATAATGCAACAAAACTTACAATTTGGAGGCTATAGCTTAAACAGTTCTTAGGGCTATATTTATAGTTAGAAATGCATATTTCAAAAAGAAAGTAAGTTTAAAATTAAGAATGTAGGTTTTTATATCAGGAAGCTTAAAAAGAAAAGGAAATTCAAATATACAAAATAAAGAAAATAATAAAAATAAAAACAAAGCAATAGACTAAAAAATTAACAATATGCAAAATCATCACAGACAGTATTTGGTGCTTTGAAAAGATTAATGAAACTGATAAACCCCAAGCAAGCCTGAGCAGGAAGAAAAGAATAAAAATAATAAGTACTCATATGTGATGAGAGAAAGAATGTTATTACAGATTTTAGGGATTAAAACCCTAATGGATAATAAAATAAATAATAAAAATATCATGAATAACTTATGTCAATAATTTCAGTAATATAGATGGAATGGAAAAATTACTTGGAAACATTACTGACCACAACTTATAAAGATGAAATTGAACATCCAAATATTATATTTTAGAAATGAAATTGAAATCATAATTAAAAATTTTCTCATTAATATAACTCCTACACCACATGATTTAATTAGCAAATTTCACCAAACATATAAAGAAGAAATAATAGAAATCTTACACAAATTCTTTCAGATAAAGAAAAGGACTACATTCCCCATATTTTCATTATATCAAAAAACTGACAAAGACATTACAATATAAGGAATCAATATCTTTAATAAACATAAAAATAACTTCTTAAAAATAGAAAAGTGAATCCAACAATATATAGAAAGATAATATGTCATGATTGATCAATTGGGGTTTCTAGTAATATAAAAATTTCAATATTAGTAAATCATTGAAGGTCATGATCTACATTAGAGGAATAAAGAAGAAAAAATATATTTGTCTTAATAGAAATAGAAAGAACATTTAAGAAAATCTACTCATGATAAAAATTCCCAGAAAATTAAGAATAAGATATAACTTTGCCCATTTAATATGTCTATGGGTATATTAAATACTTTCTCCTAAAAATGGGAAAATGGTAATGATGGCCTCTCTTGCCATTTTATTCTGTATTGTATTCAAGATTCCCGCCAATGTAATAGGCAAGAAAAGTTGTAAAGATTGGAAAGAAGAGGCATGATTTTTTTCATATAGAAAATATTAAAGAGCCTACAAAAATTATTAAAATAATTGAATTTGATAATGTCAAAAGATAAAGAGCTCAATATGCTAAAAGATCAAACAATAAAAAAATGAAGTTAAAATTCTACACACATCCCATCAAAACTATGAAATACTTAACTAATACATAGCAAAACGTGCAAAACCTCTACACTGAAAAATATAAAATGTGGCTGAGAAAATTTAAAGATGATCTAAAATGTAGAGAGATATGTCATAATTGTGGATTAGAATAATTGTCTTTTAGATATCAATTATTCTCAAATTTTTCTATTCAATTCAATTCCAGTCAATATCCAAGTAGGCTTTTTAAAATATAGGAACTGATTAAAAAAAACAAACAAACAGTAAGTTTATCTGCATAAATAAGATGATATAATAGAAGTCTTCTGTTTTTCAAGGAAAAAAAATACTGTGGAAAATGACAATGGATCTGGTTTTTTGGGAGACATAGTGATTCCATAGTGATGGAATCTGTCAAACTGAAGAGCACACTTGTCTCAGGAGGCAGTGGCTGTTGCTGTGTGGAAATGGTGGTGGCCAGTTTTGCCAGAGTTTCTGAATTTTTAAAAGAAGCTGGATATCAGGATATGTATGTGAAAGCTTCTACACGTTAACTTTTAAAATATTTCAATCCAGTTTTTCTAACCATGACATGGGAAAAATAAAATGTCTGAAGATCTGAGGGTCATATTCTGTCCTTATATGCTCTGGTACAGACTTTAAGACATGATAATTCTGTGAAGAAAATAATCAAAGGGGATTTATAAACCACTTTTAAGTGTGTTTAGCTTTGGACACTTCTGAGCCTATAATTGGAAATATTTGTTAAGTACTTTCTGCGTCAGGCAGTAACTTCAGGAACTACTTGTATTCTTGGTAAGGAAACTTTTGAGTCTTTAAAAAGATAAGTAGCATATGCAGGGAGGAGCTGGCATTCAAGCTTAGGTTTGCACGATTTCAGAGGTCAAACTCTCAACCACAAAAGTGTATTTCTCTCTCATATAGAGTAAGTGGAGAGAGAGAGACATCCAGGTTGAGGAAGCAGCACACAGACGGGGTGAGCATCAGGCTGGCACAAAACATGCCTCTTCCGATTTGTGTTATTTCCTCCCGCTTGCTTCCCAGAGGAACAGCAAAGCTTTTCTCTACCATGTATGGACCTAGGCAAGCAGCATGTTTACCGTTCGCATAGAGAACATTTTCTGCAAATGTAATTGTTTAGGACTTACCACTTTCTCTGCAAGCAAAGCTCATAATCTCAGCTGCCCTTCGTGGGCATAGTAGTTTCAAGACAGGGAACTAATAATCTACTTGACCATCTATGGGTCCAGCAAAATGAATTGCATCGTCCCTTCCCACAAGTGATTAAAATCAGAATGAAAGGGCAGACTCGGGAGGCATGACAAAGCCCAGAGACACATGAAAACAAACTAACAAAGCACAGGACACATGGGGGAATGCTAAGTATGCTTCCCAATCTGCCTGCCTAATGGGGCTGTATGGCTCTCACCTGAGGCACCAGCAAGAGGGCCTTCCACTCCTCGCCTCCCTGGCAAGTTTGGCCGCTCAGCAGGGTCTTTATGCGGGCCAGGGATGAAGGCCCCAGGACACAGATATGGTTCCAAGTAAGGATGGGTTCTTTCCCTCAGAGAGCCAAAGGGGCAATGATGCTTCCAGAGGGCTCTAAGCGGGTAAACTAGGTTGGTGTGCATCAACATATGGGGGGCAATGTACACAGGTGGATGCCAAATTGCCCCCCGTTAGTGTGGGCTCTTGGGTGCCCTTGGCACTGCTCACACCTTCCCTTCCTTACTCTCATTTCCCTCCTCTCCTGTCACTTGCCATGGTCACCTACCCCTTCATTTCTCCAACAAGTCTTACATAAAAAATACCAGGAACAAAGGCAAAGCCGAAGTAGCCATGAAAATTTTGAAAAATGTCTCTCAGTGAAATACTGTTGAATAGGTAGACTTACAAAGTTTTTAAAAATAATTGTTATTCAGTGGGCATACCTTCAGAATATTCACAGCTAGTCAGTGAGACACACGCTACTCTAACATAGTGTCACACCAGGATGCCTACCCAGTGCTTTGTGATCACAAGGAAGGTGTGGTTGGTTTTGCCTGAAGCCAGATGGGAGTGGGAGCCAGGGAAGCCTCACACATCTGAGCGGGTGGTTAGGGCCACACAGCAGGAGCCCTTGATAAGCATGCCATTCCCTAGCCCTATGCCCCACACAGAGATGCAGAGCAACCCTTTCTATAATCTGTCCAAACTGGAGCCATTGCAATGGTAGGATTTTTCTATTCCCTGCAGTTTTTAGCACCCTTTGACCTCCACCACTGCGAGATGCTTTCACTCAGTCCAGCTTCCCCCTTGGTAATTGGCACATGCCTTAACAGGATAGGTGCCAGACATCCTGGAGTCAGCAAAGGGTGGATGCCTGACTTGAGGATGTCCCACCTCAATGGCAGGTCTGATGCTTTGTCAACAGCTCAGGGCCTCGTTCCACTCCTGCCCCTCTTTTTGCCCTGTCTGCCTCATTCCTGCTTCCAGTATGGTCTTTTCCTGCATGTTTTTGCTCTGCTTTCTCTTGTAGGCCTCCTAGCTCTCAAATTACTTTCTTTACTCAAAACCTAGATACTGGACTCACTGGAGCTCTGGATTTGCCTTAGGGCTTGACTTGATTTGTCGGATACTTTGGTATGAAATGACTGATGCTTTGTTAATCTACATGATAGGTGTTTATGTGCCTTTACTCCTCAAGTCTTTGCTCTCGCACTTCTTAGGTTTTAGAGAATAGGAGCTGGACTTCACAGTCAGACAAGACTAGGTGTGAATCACATTTAGTAACTTACGTCCTTGGGCAAATTACCTAAATTCTCTGAGTATTAATTCCCTGACATGTAAAATTGTTATATGTGTACTGCTGAAGTCATAGAGCTCTTGTGAGTAGTTAATAAACAATGCTCATAGCTATTTAGCATAGTGACTAAAACATAGTAAGTTGTCAATAAATGTTACTTATTGTACCAATTGCCACCCAGTCATGTATTATAGATGTTCAATAAGCATTGTGCAAAAGCCACAGGGAAATAGCCAAAAAAGCCAAAATGAGAACATGCAAAAATATTCTTCAGAGGTGATTATACTTAACAAATCAAACTCATTATATATTTTATGGTTAAAGCCACCTTTTCTGGGAAAGGCTAACTCTACAGTGTACTGAGCAGGGGACTAATAGGAACCAACTAAAATAGCTGTGATTCCTGTTCAGTTAAAGGATGGCAAACTCAAGCCTCAGTCCTGCTGGCTGGCTGTGCAAGAATGAGACCCAGAATCTGTGAGATCTGCCACTTTTGGATGCACAGATACAAAATACAACATATAATGCAGTGTGGAAATTAAATATGATATGTTATACCAGTTCTAGGCACATTAGTGGAGATTGAAAACAGTTTCACACTCAGACATTTTCAGTGGATGATAAATAGGGTTAATGGGTTGTGACTGAAATATCTCTGCCCTCTTAAATCTTTCAGGATGCTTTTAAAACTGGTAAATACATATTCTTCATGATGGTTTGCAAAAATCTGCTCTAATTCAATTTTGAGCTGTTTAGGACTGTGAAAAAATGCAAAAACCTGTTTGCAGAAACTTCTGAGTCCTGGAACTTAAAAAAAACACACACAGTGAAAATGACACTTTAAATCATTCAGCTTTCCAGAGACTTCAGAAGCACATTAGAGTTAGCCTCATGTAATCTTCTTTTAAGAATAAAATCCAATGTCAGTATTTTATTTTGCATGTTTATCTCAAGAAGCTTTGAAATACTCAGGGCTATTCTTTGAATTGATTTGTATATGTGTCCACATATTTGGGAAGTAGAAAAGGGAACTTCGGGCCATGGATCTCATCATGCAATGTCCCCCACTTTACCATACTTAGCCTCGAGGAGCGAAGCTCATTTGAGTCAAAGGAGGAACTTGACGGAATAGCTAGGACTGTGACACTGGGTGGAGTTAGCCAGTGTTACTTCCCGAACATAATGCCAAAGGCTTGGCAGACACATTCCATGAAGAGCTTTGGGATCCAGTCTTCCTCAAAGCGCTCAGTGGGTATCTGCTGTGCTGCCCTCTAGTGGTGATGGCGCAGTAAAAGTGGCAGGAGCCCCGTCTGTGGCACCTCAGCAATACACATCAAACACCAGGAGCAAAGAGTTCTGAGTCATCCGCAGTTTTCCCTAGGGACTGGTGAGCTCAGAGAAAGGACAGGGAAGACACAGGCAATGTCAGAAATGAAGCACAGTTCAAGCTGGACTCGATAGGTGGGTCTTACTTCTCTGTTTCTAGAGCATGTCACCCTTCAGGGGAAAAGTGAAGAAAACCACCTTTTTAATCCACGTTCTGGGCATAGGAGAAGTTGTTCCAGGACTAACACAGCTGTACTCTAGGCAAGAGGGCTTGAATTTGCGTAGAAAATCTAGGTTCAAGCCACTTATTAGCTCTTTTTTTTAAATAGTTTTTTCCTGTTTTGAGATTTTAATTACTTCTTTTGAAAAAAGGAATAGTCAAATCTACTTTAATGGACTACTTTCTATATTAAATGAAATAGAAATATTTTATAAACTTTAGAGTCCTACCTTATTGTTAATTATCTCCATTAGCACTATCATTGATTTCTCTATAAGAAATCTGACAAAATGGAGTTTCCTTCTCCTCACAAGGAGCTCAAGACCAGAGACCTTAAACTAGCTTGGCTATTGATTCCTGATAGAGGGACTGGGGAACCTAGTTCACCTAACTCAATTTACATCTTACTTTGACATAAGTAGCCTCCGTAGCATCCTCATAGTAAGTTTAAATATATATATTTCTTAAATGGTTTAGTAACAGTGATGGTAAATCAAATATTGGTTTGTTTTAGGCTTTACTCTGAAGGGATTTAGAAGAATGGACTCCAGGGGGAGGGAAGGACTCAGAGCCAGAACCAAACATTACATAAATCACTAGTTCTCACTTTTTTATATTTGAAATAAAGTTGATATACAGTATTATATTATATTGATTTCAGATGTACAACATAGTGATTCAATAATTATATGTATTTCTAGATGCTCGCCACAGTAAGTGTAGTTATCCCCTTATCATACTAAGATATAATATTATTGGTTATATTATCTATGTTGTATGTCTGCTCCTATGTCTAACTTATTTTACATTTTGATGTCATCCCACTTGTTTATTTTTTCTTTTGTTACCCTTACCCAGGAAGATATATCCAGAATAAAATTTCTCATGCTGATGTTTGTGAGATTCTTGACTATGTTTTCTTTTAACAATTTCATGGTTTCAGGTCTTATATTTAGGCCTTTAATTCATTTGAGTTTATTTTTGTGAATGGTGTAAGACAGTGATCCAGTTTTAGTGTATGCATGTAGCAGCCCAGTTTTCTCAACACCATTTATTGAAGAGATTGTCTTTTCCCCATTGTATTTTCATAGATCTTTTGTCATATATTAATTGACCATAAATGCATGAGTTTGTTTCTGGACTCTCTGTTCTGTTCTTTGATCTATGGATCTGTTCTTGTGCTAGTACCATACTGTTTTGATTACTGTAGGTTTATAGTAGAGCTTGAAGTCAGGGAGCATAATAAACCCCAGCTTTGTTCTTTCTCAGTATTGCTTTGGATGTTCTGTGTCTTTTATGGTTCCATTTAAGTTTTAGGATTGTTTACTCTAGTTCATTGAAAAATGCTATTGGCGTTTTTATTGGGATTGCATTGAATCTGTAAATTGCTTTGGACACTATGGCCATTTTGGTAATATCAATTCTTCCTATCCATGAGCATGGAATAAATTTCCATTTATTTGTGTCTTCTTCAGTTTCTATCATCTGTGTCTTATAGTTCTCATAGTACAGGTTTTTACCTCCTTGGTTAGGTTTATTCCTAGGTATTTTATCTTTCTGATGCAATTGTAAATGGAATTATTTTCCTGATTTCTCTTTCTGCTAGTTTCTTAGGAATGCAACAGATTTTACTATGTTGAGGTACATTTCCTCTATACCCATTTTGTTGAGTGTTTTTATCATGAATGGATGTTGAATTTGTCAAATGCTTTTCCAGCATCTATTTGAGATGATTGTATGGTTTTCATACTTTTTTTTTGTTAATGTGGTGTATCACTGATTGATTTATGACTATAGTACCCTTCTTGCATCCCTGGAATAAATCCCACTTGGTCATTATGGGTGATCCTTTTGATGTATTTTTGAATTCAGTGTGCTAATATTTTGTTGATGATATTTGCATCTATGTTCATCAGGGATATTGGCCTGTAGTTTTCTTATTGTGTAGTGTCTTTGTCTTTGTCTGCTGTTGGTATTAGTGTAATACTGACCTTGTAGAATAAGTTTGGAAGTATTCCCTCCTCTTCTGTTTTTTTCAATACTTTACAAAGAATAGGTATTAGCTTGTCTTCAAATATTTGGTAGAATTCAGCTGGGAAGTCATCTGGTCCTGGATTTTGTTTGCAAGGAGCTCTTTGACTACCAGTTCAATTTTGTTACTTGTAATCAGTCTGTTCAGATTTTTTGTTTCTTCCTGGGTCAGTCTTGGAAAATTTTATGTTTCTAGGAATTTGCCCATTTCCTCTAGGTTGTCCAAATTATCAGCATATAATTTTTCATAGAATTCTCTTATATATTCTTTGAATTTCTGTGGTGTCAGTTGTAACTATTCCTTTTCCATTTCAGATTTTGTGTCCTCTCTCTTTTTTTCTTGGTAAATTTGGCTAAGGGTTTGTTTATTTTGTTCATTGCCTTGAAGAACCATATCTTGATTTCACTGATTTTTTTCTATTGTTTTCTTAGTCTCTATTTTATTCATTTCTGCTCTGATCTTTATTATGTCTCTCCTATCAATTTTGAACTCTGTTCTTTTTCTAGTTCCTTTAGTTGTAGGCTTATATTGTTTATTTGAGATTATTCTTGCTTCTTGAGTTAAGCTTGTATTGCTATAAACTTCCATCTTAGAACTGCTTTTGCTGTATCCCACATATTGTTAACTGCTGTGTTTCTATTTTCATTTGTCTCATGTATTGTTTGATTTCCTCTTTGATTTGGTCCTTGATCCACTGATTATTTAGAAGTATGTTGTTTAGCCTCCATATTTGTGTTTTTTTCCAGTTTTTTTCTTGTTAGTAGTTTCTAGTTTCATACCCTTGTGATCTGAGAAGATGCTTGATATAATTTCAATATTCTTAAATTTGTTGAGATTATTTTCTGTCCTAATACGTGATCTTAGAGAACATTCTATTGCATTTGAGAAAAAATGTGTGTTCTGTTGCTTTTGGATAGAATATTCTGTAAATATCTGTTAAGTTCATCTGGTCTAATGTGTCATTCAATGCATCTATTTCTTTTTTTGTATTCTGTTTGAATGATCTATCCATTGATGTAAGTGGGGTATTAAAGTCCCTTAGTGTTATTATGTTGCTATCAATTTCTCCAGCTTTTTCTTCATCCCTATTTGCATGGTGTATCTTTTTCATCCCTTCTCTTTGGTTTCAGTCTATGTGTGTTTTTAGGTCTGAAGTAAATATCTTGTAGGCAGCAAAATATATTTTTTCTTTTATCCATTTAGTCACCTATGTCTTTTTTTTAATATAATTTATTTTATTATCATTAATTTACAATTACATGTGCAATATTACGATTATTAAACTACCCCTTCATCAGGTCCCCCCCACCAACCCCATTACAGTCACTGTCCATCAGCGTAGTGAGATGCTATAGAATCACTACTTGTCTTCTCTGAGTTGTACTGCCCTCCCCGTGCCCCCCCAACATTACATCTGCTAATCGTAATGCCCCTTTTTCCCTCTTATCCCTCCCTTCCCGCCCATTTTCCCCAGTCCCTTTCCCTTTGGTAACTATTAGTCCGTTCTTGGGTTCTGTGAGTCTGCTGCTGTTTTGTTCCTTCAGTATTTTTTCTTTGTTCTTATACTCCACATATGAGTGAAATCATTTGATACTTGTCTTTTTCGGCTTGGCTTATTTCACTGAGCATAATACCCTCTAGCTCCATCCATGTTGTTGCAAATGGTAGGATTTGTTTTCTTCTTATGGCTGAATAATATTCCATTGTGTATATGTACCACATCTTCTTTATCCATTCATCTACTGATGGACACTTAGGTTGCTTCCATTTCTTGGCTATTGTAAATAGTGCTGCAATAAACATAGGGGTGCATCTGTCCTTTTCAAATTGGGCTGCTGCATTTTTAGGGTAAATTCCTAGGAGTGGAATTCCTGGGTCAAATGGTATTTCTATTGTGAGTTTTTTGAGGAACCTCCATACTGCTTTCCACAATGGTTGAACTAATTTGCAGTCCCACCAGCAGTGTAGGAGGGTTCCCTTTTCTCCACATCCTCGCCAACATTTGTTGTTGTTTGTGTTTTGGATGTTGGCCATCCTCACTGGTGTGAGGTGATATCTCATTGTGGTTTTAATCTGCATTTCTCTGATGATTAGCGATGTGGAGCATCTTTTCATGTGCCTGGTGGCCATCTGAATTTCTTCTTTGGAGAAGTGTCTATTCATGTCCTCTGCCCATTTCTTAATTGGATTATTTGCTCTTTGTTTGTTAAGGTGCGTGAGTTCTTTATATATTTTGGATGTCAACCCTTTATCAGATACGTTTTTATGAATATATTCTCCCATACTGTAGGATGTCTTTTTGTTCTACTGATGGTGTCCTTTGCTGTACAGAAGCTTTTCAGCTTCATATAGTCCCACTTGTTCATTTTTGCTTTTGTTTCCCTTGCCCGGGGAGATATGTTCATGAAGAAGTTGCTCATGTTTATGTCCAAGAGATTTTTGCCTATGTTTTTTTCTAAGAGTTTTATGGTTTCATGACTTACATTCAGGTCTTTGATCCACCTTGAGTTTACCTTTGTGTATGGGGCTAGACAGTAGTCCAGTTTCATTCTCTTACATGTAGCTGTCCAGTTTTTCCAACACCAGCTGCTGAAGAGGCTGTCATCTCCCATTGTATATCCAAGGCACTTTTATCAAATATTAATTGACTGTATATGTGTGGGTTAATGTTTGGATTTTCTATTCTGTTCCACTGGTCTGTGGGTCTGTTTTTGTGCCAATACCAAATTGTCTTGATTACTGTGGCTTTGTAGTAGAGCTTGAAGTCAGGGAGCATAATTCCTCCTGTTTTATTCTTCCTTCTCAGGATTGCTTTGGCTATTTGGGGTATTTTGTGGTTCCATATGAATTTTAGAATTATTTGTTCCAGTTCATTGAAGAAAGCTGTTGGTAGTTTGATAGGGATTGCGTTGAATCTGTAGATTGCTTTAGGTAGTATAGCCATTTTGACAATATTGATTCTTCTTAGCCAAGAGCATGGGATGCATTTCCATTTGTTAGTGTCCTCTTTAATTTCTCTTAGGAGTGCCTTGTAGTTTTCAGAGTACAGGTCTTTCACTTGCTTCGTTAGGTTTATTCCTAGGTATTTTATTCTTTTTGATGCAATTGTGAATGGAATTGTTTTTCTGATTTCTCTTTCTGTTAGTTCATCATTAGTGTATAGGAAAGCAACAGATTTCTGTGTTAATTTTGTATCCTGCAACTTTGCTGAATTCAGATATTAGTTCTAGTAGTTTTGGAATGAAATCTTTAGGGTTTTTTATGTACAGTATCATGTCATCTGCAAATAGTGACAATTTGACTTCTTCTTTACCAATCTGGATGCCTTGTACGTCTTTGTTTTGTCTGATTGCTGTGGCTAGGACCTCCAGTACTATGTTGAATAACAGTGGAGAGAGTGGCCATCCTTGTCTTGTTCCCGATCTTAGATGAAAAGCTTTCAGCGTCTCGCCGTTAAGTATGATGTTAGCTGTGGGTTTGTTATATATAGCCTTTATGATGTTGAGGTACTTGCCCTCTATACCCATTTTGTTGAGAGTTTTAATCAGGAATGGATGCTGAATTTTGCCCAATGCTTTTTCAGCATCTATGGAGGTGATCATGTGGTTTTTGTTCTTCTTTTTGTTGATGTGGTGGAAGATGTTGATGGATTTTCGAATGTTGTACCATTCTTGCATCCCTGGGATGAATCCCACTTGATCATGGTGTATGATCCTTTTGATGTATTTTTGAATTCGATTTTCTAATATTTTGTTGAGTATTTTTGCATCTACGTTCATCAGGGATATTGGTCTGTAATTTTCTTTTTTGGTGAGGTCTTTGCTCGGTTTTGGTATTCGAGTGATGCTGGCTTCATAGAATGAGTTTGGAAGTATTCCCTCCTCTTCTATTTTTTGGAAAACATTAAGGAGAATCGGTGTTATTTCTTCTCTATATGTCTGGTAGAATTCAGAGGTGAATCCATCAGGCCCAGGGGTTTTGTTCTTGGGTAGTTTTTTGATTACCAATTCGATTTCGTCACTGGTGATTGGTCTGTTTAGTTTTTCTGTTTCTTGCTTGGTCAGTCTTGGAAGGTTGTATTTTTCTAAGAAGTTGTCCATTTCTTCTATGTTTTCCAGCTTGTTATCATATAGATTCTTATAATATTCTCTTATGATTCTTTGTATTTCTGTGGGGTCCGTCATGATTTTTCCTTTCTCATTTCTGATTGTGTTTATGTGTGTAGATTCTCTTTTTCTCTTAATGAGTCTGGCTAGGGGTTTATCTATTTTGTTTGTTTTTTCATAGAACCAGCTCTTGGTTTTATTGATTTTTTCTATTGTTTTATTCTTCTCAATTTTATTTATTTCTTCTCTAATCTTTATTATGTCCCTCCTTCTGGTGACTTTGGGCCTCATTTGTTCTTCTTTTTCCAATTTCAGTAATTGTGTCTTTAGACTATTCATTTGGGAATGTTCTTCCTTCTTTAAATAGACCTGGATTGCAATATACTTTCCTCTTAGAACTGCCTTTGCTGCGTCCCACAGAAGTTGTGGCTTTGTGTTTTTGTTGTCATTAGTCTCCATATATTCTTTGATTTGTTTTGATTTGGTCGTTAATCCATTGATTAATTAGGAGAGTGTTGTGAAGTCTCCATGTATTTGTGAGCTTTTTTGATTTCTTTCTAAAATTTATTTCTACTTTTATACCTTGGTGATCTGAGAAGTTGTTTGGTAGGATTTCAGTATTTTTGAAATTACTGAGGTTCTTTTTGTGGCCTAGTATGTGGTCTATTCTGGAAAATGTTCCATGTGCATTTGAGAAGAATGTGTATCCTGTTGCTTTTGGGTGTGGAGTTCTGTAGATGTCTGTTAGGTCCATCTGTTCTAGTGTGTTGTTCAGTGCCTCTGTGTCTTTACTTATTTTCTGTCTGGTTGATCTGTCCTCTGGAGTGAGTGGTGTGTTGAAGTCTCCTAAGATGAATGCATTGCTGTCTATTTCCTCCTTTAATTCTGTTAGTATTTGTTCACATATGCTGGCGCTCCTGTGTTGGGTGCATATATATTTATAATGGTTATATCTTCTTGTTGGACTGACCCCTTTATCATTATGTAATGTCCTTCTTTATCTCTTGCTACTTTCTTCGTTTGAAGTCTATTTTGTCTGATACAAGTACTGCAACACCTGCTTTTTTCTCTTTGTTGTTTGCATGAAATATCTTTTTCCATCCCTTCACTTTTAGTCTGTGTATATCTTTGGATTTGAGGTGAGTTTCTTGTAGGCAGCATATAGATGGGTCTTGCTTTTTATCCATTCTGTTACTCTGTGTCTTTTGATTGGTGCATTCAGTCCATTTACATTTAGGGTGATTATTGATAGGTATGTACTTATTGCCATTGCTGGCTTTAGATTCGTGGTTACCAAGGGTTCAAGGGTTGCTTCTTTACTATCTAACAATCTAACTTAACTTTCTTGTTAAGTTATTGTAAACACAGTCTGATGTTTCTTTATTTCTCTCCCTTCTTATTCCTCCTCCTCCATTCTTTCTATAATAGGTGTTTTATTCTTTGCCTTTAGTTGGTATTTGGATGGTCTGCTTTCCTTGCTATGATTTTTTTTTTTCCTCTGGTGAACATCTTTTTAGCCTTAGGTGTGCTTCCATCTAGAGCAGTCCATTTAAGATATCCTGTAGTGGTGGTTTATGAGTGGCAAACTCTCTTAACTTTCGTTTATCTGGAAATTGTTTAATCCCTCCATCATATTTAAATGATAATCGTGCTGGATACAATATTCTTGGTTCGAGGCCCTTCTGTTTCATTACGTTAAATATATCATGCCATTCTCTTCTGGCCTGTAAGGTTTCTGTTGAGAAGTCTGATGATAGTCTGATGGGTTTTCCTTTGTAGGTGATCTTTTTTCTCTCTCTAGCTGCCTTTAATACCCTGTCTTTATCTTTGATCTTTGCCATCTTAATTATTATGTGTCTTGGTGTTGTCTTCCTTGGGTCCCTTGTGTTGGGAGATCTATGAGCTTCGGTGGACTGCGAGACTACTTCCTTCCCCAGCGAGGGAAAGTTTTCAGCAATTATTCCTTCAAAGACACTTTCTATCCCTTTTTCTCTCTCTTCTTCCTCTGGTACTCCTATAATGCGAATATTGTTCCGTTTGGATTGGTCACACAGTTCTCTTAATATTCTTTCATTCCTAGAAATCCTTTTATCTCTCTCTGCCTCAGCTGCTCTGTACCCCTGTTCTCTGTTTTCTATTCCATTAACAGTCTCTCGCATCTCATCCATTCTGCTGTTAAGCCCGTCGATCGCTTGTCTGATTTCTGTATTGTCTTTCCTCAGTTCCCTCACTTCCTCCCTCAGCTCTTGCACATTTCTCTGTAGGTCCATCAGCATGGTAATGACTTTTATTCTGAATTCTTTTTCAGGGAGGCTGTGCATTTCCATCCCTTCAGACTCCCTCTCTGGGGTTGTCTGGTTGATTTTGGTCTGAACCATATTCCTCTGTCTTTTCATGGCTGTATAATTTGGTCACTGATAGTTGCCACGTATGTCAGCTGGGCTCTTTAAGACTTTAAAAGAGAAGAAAAAAAGAGAAAAAAGAAAAAAAGAAAGAAAGAAAAAAAAAGAAAGAAAAGAAAAGCAAACAAAACAAAAACAAAAACAAAACAAAAAGAAATGCCCACCGGACGTAGATTCTGTGGGAATGCTCTAGGTGGCGCTATTGCCCCACTATTCCACAGCTGTGACTGTGCCGCTCCGCAGGGCCCTTTATCGCTCTGGCAGGGGTGGGAACGAATAGGAGGCTGTTGATCTCAGTGAGAAGTGTTAAGTATGGCTACGCTTCCTCAGTCGCCAGCTAAGGCGTCTGAAACTCCCCAGGACTCCCAGCCTGCTGGGCTGAGTGTGCTGGGGCGATCCGGCTCCTCCGCTGGGCTCCTGTCTCTTTAAGACCGCTGAGGAAAGCGCGCACTTTTTTTTTCCTTCCCGGGAGCCGGCTGCAAGCCCCCTGGCGCGTTCCCCGCTCAGATCCTGCCCCTCTGTCTCTCCAATCTCCGCTGCACTGCGCAATGTGGGTCAGTGCTCCCCGCGCAGATCACCGGGGCTGGCTACTTCGCGGGGTGTGCTTCCACTCCCTCCCGGCTCTGAATCCTCTCCTCCCGCCGGTGCGCTGGGGTGGGGGAGGGCTCGGGTCCCGCCGGGTCGCGGCTCCGTATCTTACCCGCCTCTTGGGGTGCCGAGTCCTCTCGGGTGTAGCTGCACGCTGTGCGCTTTCCTGTGTATTCTCATCTCTCTTTTAGGAATAGATGTATTTTCTGTGTTTTTGTAGATAAATATAGTGTTGGGAGGAGATTTCTGCCGCCCTGCTCACACCGCCATCTTCCCGGAAGTAGCGTTTTTCAGCTATTTAAAAATGCAGAAACCGTTCTTTCCTTGTGGGCCACACAAGAAAGGGCCGTGGGCCGGATTCCGCCGGGGGCTGGATTAGCGATGCTGCTAATCCAGAGTCGTGGACGGGGCGGAGTCGTGGGATATCCGCAGGGGCCGGGATGGAGGGGTTTCCCACACGGGCCATCACCTGCTCCATCCACCATACACCAATGAGTGTGTAAAAATGTGAAACTACAGGGGTTAGAGGGCTCCCAGCTTTCTGTGAACGGACTGGCCCCCCAAAATCTGTATGCCAGAATCCCCACCCCGTGGTGATGGCTTTGGGGGGTGATGGGTCTGAGGGGCAAGGCTTCTGAGTGGGGCTAGTACCTTCACCGGGAACAGGGTTCCGGCACACGGCTGCCTCCCTGACCTGGGACACAGCCAGAGCCTGCCCCTGGAGCGGGCCCTCACCGGACCTGCCGGTGCCTCAAGCCTCTGGGCTCCAGCACTGGGCGGCACCACTTTGTTTCCAGGACTCCAGGTTCGGCACTTTGCTGTGGTACCACCACTCCCCAGAATGCGGGCCAGAGGCGAGGGTGAGCGGAAGCCGGCTGAGGGTCACCATGGAGGGCTTGCTGGGGGCCAGACGCCTTCCCATGCTTCACACCTGTCACTTCTGGGCCTCACCTCCACCCCATGTGGTGGTGAAACTGCTCTGCCCATTTTGCAGACAAGCAAGCTGCCACTCAGAAGGGCTGCGCACTTTGCCACAGGCCACCAGTATGGAAGGGGCAGGGCCTGGTGCCAGCCTGCAGAGAGGGACAGGCAACGCTGGGTCTGGGACCACAGAACTGCTGAGGGCCACCCATGGAGCTGGGGGCAACACCCAGGACACCCCTGTGAGGACGTCCAGCCAGCAAGACTGGCCTCGGAGCCCGCCAATCGCCCTGCGGCCCCCAGTGCGACATCTGGCTGTGCAGCCCGCCCGCCGCTCCCGGCCAGCTGAGCCCACAGCTGGGTGTGCAGGTGAGCTGTTCTGGGCCAGCTCATCCCAAGACACTGCTGAGGCGGTCAGGCAGCCTGCCCAGCTCTCCGCTGGGTGCTCGTCCGCATCTGTTCCCCGGCTCACCTTGGGGTGTACTCCTGGATCTGGAGGGAGAATCCTGTTCTCCAGGTTTCTGCTGCCCAGGTTCTTACTGGGCCCTGGGCAGCACCTGGGGCTGAGCTCACGGGACACCCCCATGGGGCACAGAGGCCCGTGTACTGCCCCTCCCCTGCATGACCAGTGGGGAGAGGAGCCTGGGGCCTGCTAGCTGGACTAGTGCTGGAGCCTCCCCGCCTCTCCGTCTCCTGGCGGCAGGGGAAGAACTCTGGCTGCCAGGCACAGAGAGGTTGTGCGACCTTCCCAAGAGCGCACGGCCACTAAGGCACAGAGCCATTACTCAGATCCACTGCTCTCGGTATTCCACTATTCCTGCCTCACCGAGGAGGGCCTGGGCCAGGAGGCAGGTCTGTGTCCGGAGCTGGTCTGAGCATGTGCTGCAGGGTTCTGAATGGTGGGCCATCGATGCTGCAGTCCTGCAGGGCAGAGGTGGTCACACAGCCCCCTTGGAGTACTCAGCGTGTGGCTCCATTTCTAGGCGTTAGGCACAAGAGGCCCTGCCTCCACCTAAGTCTCACACTGCTTGGCTTGAAAAAAAGCTTGGTGATTTATTTATTTTAGTGACTATTTCCTGAGTTTCGCCCAAATGCCCCTGGTCTCAGAGGAGAGCCTCCGAAATGTCGTGTTTCCATAATCACTTCTTGTCCCCAGACCTCCCGAGAGAAGTCTGCAACCCACGGAAGGTAGAAGGCAGGGTGCCCTGCACACGAAGACTGAGTCCCCCAAGACAACCTGCTTGTCTTCCTGGGGGGACAGCAGGCTCGGTGACCTGTCAAGGTCATTCGGCTTCTCCACAGCAGGTTCGCTCGTGTTCTCCGGGAGGCCCTCACCAGCTGTGGGGGTGGCGGAAGCAGGCACAGAGCCCGTGGTGGTGACTCCATTCCCGAGCACCTACAGAGCCCCTGGGCAAGCCCTGGGCATTCTGAGGCCAACACCTGCCCACGAGTGTGCACACCAGGCCCTGATGAATGTCCTCACATGCAGAGTCCCATGGCTTGGATGTGCACAGCCCTGCAGCTGCCTGCCTCGGAGGGACCACTGATTTCAGGGAGGTCAGTTACCTGGGATAGTGGGAAGGACACTTACAGTTCACCCAGTTGACCTGAGTCACTGTGGGGGAGGCAGGTTTGAAGGCAGTCCTGGGCCCTGGGTGCCGGCAGGCACAGCCCCCGGCCCTCCGATCCCCTTTCGGGTGGAGTGCAGAGTTCCTTGGAGATTTTGGTCACTGCAGGACGGCGCCCTATCAGAGGGCACCAGGTGAGTGCTTGAGTGATTGGCTGTGTTCTGGGAAAGCTACCACGGAGAGCCAGGCGGGCTTGGCAGGCTGGAGACAGGAGCATCTTGCACCTCTGCAGCCAGCGTGGCGGGCTGACACAGGGGATAGAACCGTCAAAACAAAAATAAGAACAATAGCCAGTTTTTTGTTGAGTGTTCACTCTATTGCAGGTCTATACTAAGCACTGTGGATGTAGAGCCTCATTTATTCTCAGAGATGCAGGGAGATTACTGTGAAATTATTATTATTATGAGATAGGGATAAACTAGCCCTGTTTTAAAGATACGAAAACTGAGACTTGAGGAAATTGCACCATCTGTCCCAAGTCACACAGCTGCTACGTCAGGTGGCCAGGACTTCAGCCCGGACGTTGTGTCCAGGACCCGAACTCCTAACCGCGCGGCTCTCCTCCTGACAAGCAGCCTGCTGCCCGTGCCTGGAAGGGCTTCAGGATTTGAACCAGTGGAGAGAGGACTGCAGAGGCCTGAGTGAGCGTGATGGCGTGGAGGAAACTTCCTGCCGATGCTTTTGGGGGGCAGAGGGTTTCTCCTGGAGGGCGAGGGGCACAAAGACAGCAGCACAGTGGGGGGCACCTGAGTCTGGGCTTGTCCCCAGGCGTTGAGGGGCTGCTGCGTAGGAGGCTTGTCCCCAGGCGTTGTGGGGCTGCTGTGTAGGAGGCTTGAGGAAGACTGGCTGCACCTTGCTTGGCGGGGGTCACAGCTCAACTCGGCTTCATTACATGGAGAAAAAAATTGATTCTTTCCATTAAACAATCTGCTAAAGGCTCTGTGCCTGCGTCTGGTAATGTAAATGGCAAATAATTACACAAAGGTACAAATGAAATTGCAATCAATTAAACCACAAGCCCAGCTTCCTGGAAGTTTCTTTGGTCAAGGGTCTGATCAAAGGCATCTGGATAACAGGACTTCATGGATCCTTTGTGATTCCAGGGACAAGGAGGTGGGGACGTGGCGCCAGGCGCTTGCCTCTTGCTCCAGCAGCCCTGCACACTGAGCTCGCCCTCTCTGCCACTGCCCTGCTCACAGCCCTCGGCATCTCTCCGCTGGCCACCTGTGCATCTCTGGGTACCCAGTGTCACCGCTGGATCCCGCCCCACACCCACAGGCTGGCTCTTCCCACGCCCACCCATGTCCTCCCCTCCCAACACAGAGGTGCTCCACGGAGTTGGTGTGGACCCCCACGTCCCAGTCCCACAGGGGCCCAGAAGCCCCACACCGTCTGGGCCCCTGAGGCTGGGACGCCTTCATGAACCCGCTTAACTTGGTAACACAGCAGCGCACTGTTAACAGTCAGGGACACCATCAGCGAGAACCCTGCCCCCAAACGGAAACTTGGAAAGATGAAATGTGTGCACAGATAGCAGCTGTTACTGTCGGTGTGCACAGGCCTTTCCTTATTGTAAGATGGGAAATAGTTCAAACGTTAATGGGCTTTCTCTCCGCTGCCTGGGTACGTGACCTTCACCTGCTTCATCCCAGGCAGCAGTCTGCCTTGGGAAGTTAGAAATTTACAGGAGGCACGCGGCAGGAAGGACGCCCTAGTCATCAGTTCCTGACAATCAAAAAATACGGTTGTGCAGAAGAGGAATAGCCTCACAAGTCAGGCTTTTTTCTGGAGAAGAGATTTTCCAGCCTCCCGCATTCCCTCCTTATTTAGCATATCACAAACCAGTTTAGAGGAGTTGGCTCATAAATTTCCCCCATGGCTGAGAGCCTTGCCTCTGCAATGAGATACTGGCTGCATTCAGGAAGGAAAAGTTGACCCAGGGGACATTTGAAAAGGCAGGACAAAAATGGCCGAGGATGGCAAAAAAGAGCGAAGGTGCCAGACTTGCATCACCCGATTTCTCTCCCAGCTGAGACATGGAGGGGCGGGGTGCAGGAGGCAAGCAGAGGGGACACTGAGGACGGGGGTCCTCGCCCCCCAGGGGCTGAGATGCCCTTGTGGAAACTGTGGGACTGACAGAGAAGCAGTGGCCAGACACGAGAGCAGACTTAAACTGGGTGTTAATACCAGGAAGATCACTGGAAAATGGCTAAATGTTGGGGATGAAGCAGCACACTTGTGAATACCCATGGATCAAGGAAGGAATCACAACGTAAAGGAGGAAATATTTTGAGCTTCTGGGTCACAGTGAAAGCACTTACTTTCGTACGCTTGAGGAGAACGTACAGCTGTAGATGTATGTACATTAGAGGAGGGGAGAGGTCTGACCGCGAGATGTGTGCTCTTAACTGGAGACAGAAAGAAATGAAGGCACATGAAGGTGGAGGTGAGGGTAGAAATCAGCTAGAAAGCAAACATAGCACAAAGCCAAGAGTTAGCTTTTTGAAAATATTAATGAGATTGATAAGCTGGTGGAGAAAATGCCAATTACCAGCATCGGAACTAAAAGGCAGCATGAAAATAAGAGTCCACAGAGAGAGCTGTGCACGACTTCATGCAGTAGATTTGACACTTAGATGGAATGGACACATTTCTTCGAAAACACAGCTTGTCAAAAGCAGGGACCCGCGTGAGGGCTCAGGTTCAGCTTTCCCAGGCTCCCATAGTTTCGGTGTAGCCTGGGAGAGCCGCCGGAGAAGAGCTGGGAGGGAGCTCAGAGCCCGTGCAGTCACGGGCGCCGGTGAGGCGCTGTCTAGCCCTCGGAACCCAGACCCGGAGCTGGAGCAACAGCGAGCGGCCAGGCACGCAGACCAGCGGGCCAGGGGCAGGGGCTTCACCCCGGCCAGCACCACGGCACCCCCGCCCACACAGCCATCCTGGAAGGCCTGACTGCCGCCTCAGGGGTCAGACAGAATTTAAATTTGGGAAAAGATTACTTCAATCACAGGTAAAATGAAGACATTACATCTTTACCTACCAGAGTTGTAGTGTGGCTGCTTTTCGAGTCTGATACACTGTCTCGTTCCCAATCGTCTTGTTGACAATGAAAGTGTCAAAATACCATTTTCAGAAACGTGAAATCATGAGTCTCCCATGAACATATGAAGGGAGCAGCGATCTGTTCATTTCGCTGATGAAGGGCCCATCAAGGTGGTCAGGCAGGCTCCGAGAGAACTGGGAAAAGTGGGTCTTCGGACCCTGTGTCCTGGTTTCAGCCCCAGGCAAGTTCACTCCTGATTCAGTGAGACTGAGAAATGACAGTGGAATGTCCGCGGGGTGAAAGGGTTTATACCCAACTTCATTCCCACGGTGGCGGGTCAGTCACTAGAATCCCGTCCACTCAGAGCGAGTCTGCATGCAGCACGCAGGTCTCTGCCTCTGGCCTCTCCGCCCCGCAGCCGTCTCAGTCTCTGTCCTCGGCACTCCCACCCCTCCAGCCTCTGCTCTCCTGCCGCCGTGCAGCCCGGAGCCCTGGGCGGAGCTCTTTATACGGAGTCCGTCCATCCGTAGCAACACATTGCCCACACGTGTGCAGTGAGCGAGCTGACCAGGGCCAGGGGAGAATCCTGGTCCTAAGAAACTTCACTTTCTGCACACCCTGAGAGGAGGCTGCTGGAGAAGACTGTTAATGCCCCACAGCGCGATGAAGATGTGGCCTGTTGGGGGATCTTTCCTACCAAGACAAATTCTTTGTGTTTCTATAAGACGAGAGTCATCTGCATTATGATCTGTTTTCTGTAAGTTACAGCTGCATTTCACATTTGTAAAGTAGCCTAATCAGAAAACTGTAGGGCGGCTCCCCAGCCAGGGTCCCAAGGGACCATCATTGGGCGCCGGACCTTTTCCAACAGCCCCGGAGTCACAGAGCATCACTCCGGCATACTTACATTCGCTGAGGCAGCCGCAGAGGCCCCCCCGGCGTCAAGGGGAGCCCACGGCCTCCCCCTTTGGAAGGATTTGTGGACATACCTTAAATCAGCACATTAACCCACATATGTGGGTCACTTGACTGGCCACCAAGGTACCACGGCCGTTCGGTGGGAGGAAAGGTTGTCTTTTCAATAAATGGCGCCGGGGGAACTAGGTCCTCATTTGGGGGGAAATGAACCTTACTCAACACCATACACAGAATATAAAACTCTGGAGCAAGCACAGGAAGTCTTCGTGATCTTGGGAGAGGCAAAGATGTCTTAAATAGGATATAGAAAGTACTAACAGTAAAAGGAAAAAAGGATAAACTGTACTTCATTAAAATTTAGAACTTCTGTTCCTTAAAAACACCAGCAAGAGCATGAAGAGGGGAAACAACCACTGGAAGGGGAACCAACACCACCAACACATGTATCAGACATAAGTTTTCATCTCAATCAGGGAAATGCAAATAAAGACCACAATCTCCCAGAACATCACCAGAATGGCTGAAATGTAAAAGGTTAGAAGTGCTGGTGAGGATGCAGAGAAACTGGAATTGCTGGTAGGAGTGTAAACTTACATATATTGATAAGGGAAAATACTGAAGTGTCCTGAATTAAGTGACATAAGGGCCGGAGAATGCAGGAGAGAGACAGGGGACGGCCATCAGCCAATAGCCACAGGCTGTCGCTCACCAGAAGCTCCACATTCCTGGACGAAGTCATTTCAGTGAAGTTAAACATACACCTGTCATATAATCCGGCAACCTGGCCTCCAGGCGCATGACCAGTAGAAATGGGCACATACATCCGCCAAAAGACAAACAAAGACATATGAGGATCTCCTAGCAGCCCAGATGCCCATCAGCTGGAGAGCAAAATTAACTGAGGCGTAATCACAAATAGGACACCACACAGTAGTACTGTGGGTGGGTGCAGAGACACAAACGGATCTCCTAGAGATGGCTGAGTGAAAACCAGACAGAGGAGTCTACGCTGTATGACTTCATTTATAGGCAGAGATCGGGTGAGCCAGCTCTGCCGTGACATCAGGAGAGTGGTTTCCTCTGGGGAGCAGGATACGTGTGTGTGTGTGTGTGTGTGTGTGTGTGTATGTAACAGATATGCCTCAGAAATCAGATCATCTCTGCACCCATTCTGTAAAAAATTACTCAAGGAAATATATGGCGGATATAGTAAAACAAAGAAGTAAATCAAAAAAAAGGTGAAAAACTAAGCAGTATTAACAAACAATGATAACACAATAGAGCTATAAAGCAGAAACAACAAGAAAACTGTCAGAGTCAGAGTTGCAGAGGGAATCTTTGATATGCCGGCCTGGGTTCTTCTAAAATGCATTTAAAAGAGGAGGAACAGTTAGTAGTATTAAAGAGGCTCTGAGGGTCCTTGTGAAGCTGGTTCAGATCTTAATCCCCACAAACCTCTTGTAAGAAGTCAATCTCGAGATAATTGAGGAAAACAACACAGATTGGATTGCATCATATTAAACAGTGAGGGTTAACTGTACTGGTTATGATAGAGGTATTACAGTTATGACTAAGGGAAAAAAACCTTTCAATTCTTAAAGCTTTCTGTTGAAGAATTTTACTGGCAAAAATGACATTTCACCTGGGATTGGCTTCAAAATACTCCAGAAAAACAAAACAGACAGACAAAATAGCAGGATCGTGTTCCTCATTGACATGCTAGGTGATTGGTGCATGTGAGTTTATTACGGTACTATCTCTACTTTGTGTATGTTTTTACATTTCCATAAAATTTTAAATTCAAACCTTTTAATTTTCATTAAAAAAGGATACAGATTTAAAATTGGATGGGTCAAATAGCCATGAGAAAAGTGGATTCTAATAACATAATAAATAATCTTGATTTAATGAATACATATAAAATCTTACATGCCCCCAAAACAGAGAATACCAAGTTTTTATAAATGTGCACAGGATATTTTCAAAAAATTAACCATGTACACACACACATCACATGAATGCAAAAAAGAAAACCTGTCCAGATTACATTTTCTGACCACAAGGTAACTAAAAATTGACAGTTTTCTAAAATAAATAACATTTTCTAATTATTTAATAATTTTTGAAACATCATATCTCTAAGCAATGTTTAAATCAAAATAAAAATTAAGGACTACTTAAAAATTAATAGCAATGAGAAAAACAGTCTATAAAATCTATGGAAATTATAACATTTTCCATGTATGTAGCAAGGGCCATACTCAAAGAAAAACCCACAATCCACAGCCTTAAAAGCTATTTTTCTATTTAACAAGAAAGATTGAAAATAAATTCATTAAATTATCACCTCAAGGTGATATATAAAATATTGCAAACAAGCTTTTCAGAAGCTAGAAAAAGAACAAGAATTTGTAAGACTAGGACAGAGGGATTAATAGAGGTAAAAGCAGATTCACAAAATCCATTGTTCTCATGATGAAGGATTAGAAATACTCCCTCGGAAAGACGGAGCCAGGTGGGGACGCCCACCGCTATCCCTCCGGCAGGCGGCTTCGCCTACGACTGGGGGCTGAGTCTGCAGGAAAGGAAGAGGTGGTGGCGTGCGAAGGAAGGAGCAAAACTGTTCTGCGCTGACACTGTCATTTTCCACGTAGGAAACTAACAAATATACTGATACTATGTCTTAGTAAACTTGCTAGATTTAACATCCGTATATAAAAAAAATTTCCATTGCTTGGATACACAAGCTATGGCGAAATAGAAAATGTGGAAAGAAAAAAGATTATTACGGCCTATAGCCATGCCATAAACTGCTGAGTACCCAGGAATAAACAGGAAAGGCATTTTCTCATGAGGAAAGTGATAAAACATGATTAGTAGACATGAATGAAAGCCTGAGTGCCTTTTTCATGAATGGAGAGACCTCATATCATAAGGATGGTGATTCATTACTAATTAATTTACAAATTCGATGCAGTTGCAATCAACACCGCAACAAGATGACCCTGCATATCTGAGGAGCCAGGTTACTCTCGGATGAAGTTGGGGACTTGGACCAGCACATCTCAGATGCATCAGAAAGTGTCATAATGTGCGGCTGGCACAGGGACAGACAGCAAGTAGTTAAAAGGACAGAGAGCCCGGAAAGGGACTCATGTGGATAGCAACTTGAGGTTGCTTTTTAATCACTGGGGAAGGGCAGGCTACTCAGTAAGTGGCCGTGAGACACTTGTTTATCCACATAGGGAGACACAAATCTAAGCCCTATGGCAGATCACAGAAAGATCAATTTCATATGGATTAGAGACCTAAAAAATTTTTTTTCAAAATTCTAGAGTATGTATATAGGAGAACCTACTTATGACTTCAGGACAGGAAAAGACTTAGAAGTCACAGAAAGCATAAATTACCAAGGAAGAGATTGGTAAGGCTGACCACATTAAAGCTTAGAACATCTAAACAAGAATAAGATTCTGTGAACAGAGTTAAAAGACAAGCCGCAGATGGGGTGGGGGCGGGGGGGGGGAGATTTGCAAAGCCCAGGACCGATGCAGGAATGACACCTGGAACAGAGGTAAAGCCCAGAAGACAGGCACGAAAAAGAAAGTCAGCCCGATGATTCAGAAGGGAAAACTGAATACCCAATAAACATATGAAAATACACTCATTGGCTATCAGGGAAATACAATTAAATCCACCGTGATGCCATTCACATGCACCAGGACGGCAGTGACTCAAGCCCGATGGTGCTAAGTTTTGCCAGAGATGTGCACTGGTAGGGGCTTCCAAGGACCGCTGGGGGCCGTGGGGAGGGAGCGACCACTTTGGGGAGAAAATTTTTTGTCAATGGGCCATAAAGTCACAGGTCAGCATACGATACAACTCAGGAATTCCAATTAACATTCCAATTAATACTAATTAACATGCCCTAGAAAAAAAACCCTGACCCAATGTGCATGTACAAGAATGTCCACTGAAAGGGGATCAAGAGGCACAAACTTCCAGGTGTGAAATAAACAAGCCACGGGGCTGAAAGGTACAGCACGGGGGATATGGTCAATGATATTGCGATGACTTGTATGGTGACGGGTGGTGACTACACATACTGTGGCGAGCATTTTGTAATGTATATAAACGTCGAATTACTATGTTGCGTATCTGAAATCATTATTATATTATGTCAACAATACTTCAATTTTTTTAGAAAGCTGATTACAAGAAAAGGAAGAATGCTCCTTGAAGTGTTGTTTTTCTAATTAAAAATTTGGTTTAATGTAAAAGTCCATTAGTTGGAGAAGGAGTGAACACATGTTGGTCCAACCACAGAATGCTACACAGCAGTAAAATGGAATGAACTAGAGCATGAGAAAGGGATCTCAAGGTCAAAAAGCAAGTGACAAGATGATGCATGCTTAATAGCATGCATTTCAAGTTCAAAACCACAGAAAATCACACTCAGTATTTGTGTATGAGTACATGCTCCCATGGTAGAAATATAAAAATATGCTTGGAATGATTCATAGCCCCTTCAGGAGGGTACGGACCTCTGGCGAGGGAACGTGGAGGGGGAGTCCAGTTCTAATACATAGTTGGTTTCTGGTCCAGCTGTAATGTTTCACTTATTTTTGGGAAAGGAAACAAACACGGCAAAAAGTAAATATTGGTTAAGGCTGGATGGTATTTTCTGTAGTCTTTCTAATGTTCTGCATGTTTATGTCAAATAAAATGTTGATAGAAAAAGATAATAGATATTATTGACTAAAAGGTAAAGTAATCGATAATAAGAACGCTTCACTGGAAAGCAAGAGAAATCAGACAGCGTGAACTGTGATATCAATAATCTGAAAATACCAAAAAAATGGAGCCATTTCTGGAAATTCTGATCAAGAAGAAAATTAGTAAATAATATTTGCAGTAAGAAATGACAAACACAACCAAGAATGACACAAAAAAGTACTGTTATTAGAAGAGGTAGAAAATCTAAATACACTGGCCTCCACTCAAAAATTGACCAGCATTGTCCATCATCCATTTATCAAAAAGACCCCAGTCACAGGCTAAGCTCAAATGCCTTCTAAGGAACAGATAATTCCTCTTAGGTATTAGAGGACCCGGAATCATATAGAAATCTTCCCAATCTGTGCTTAGAAGTTGATACAAAAACCTAACAAAATGGCACTCCAAAGAATCAGTAGATCCCATTTTCCTTAGTAACGGTTGTAATAACCCTAGATAAAACATTAACATTAGAATCCAGCAGTGTATTAAAAAATAGTATGCCAAATAGGATTTATTCCGGGACATATATTTGATTCTGCATTAAGATATCTATCCACAGGCAAAGGAGAACAACATATATTCATCTTGAAAAGTCCTGAGAATCATTAGACTACTACCGTGTTAAGAGGTTCACGTGCTTTATTTAATTCTCATGACAATCCTATGAAGCCAGTACTGTTATCATCCCCCTTTTTATGTAACAGAAATCAAACCTAGAGAATTCAAATACTTCGTCCCATCTAGGAATAAATCCTCCCTTACTTGGGGGAAGTTATTTACCAGAAACCAACAGCCAACATTGTAGTCGTCGACCTAGGACTCGGCCCCCTTGCCTGCTTGGATCTCCACTGAGCCTCGTCCTTGGCAGACTTGCCTTGTTTCCTAGAGTTTTCTTTAATTCCCCCAAGGAGCTAGGTTGCTGTTCACCCCTGGTGGAACAGAGGACCAGCGTCTAATTGACGCAGATGGAAAAACCCACCAATGAATCTTGTCCCGCATGGCCTGGCAGGAACGCCTGCTTCTGCCACTGGAAGCGAATCAAGGACACCAGAGATCTTAGCCGGAGTCCCACGGATAATGCCAAGTCACTGCGCTTACCAGCAACTAGAAGTCAAGGGCCCTGGTCCCACATGGGGATCCTCAGTCAGGTCACTTGCCCTGCGTGACCCTCGGTCTCCATGATTCTAAACTAATGGCACTGGGTGGGTGATGTCCAAACTCATTGCCCCCACTTCTTTATTAAGATAGATGATCCCAAAACAAGGCTCAAGTCTTTTTGCCAACTGCAGCAAAGTGGATGTCAGCTGCTAGCCCCCTGCACCTATATAACACTTGTAAAATTTGTGCATAAGAAATGTGAACATCTCAATTCATGGCTGGAAACAAATGAAACATGCCTTTGGGAAAGAAACACTTCTTCCTAGTTTACCAACCTGTGGACTTTTGATAGTTTACCCTTCTAGTATAGGAAATCAATTTGTGCAGCTCCACAGAGGGGATGTGCATTAATTTTGGGGGAAATACTAGAAAAGAAAGTGTCCCCTTTGCCACATGCCTAACACGCAGAGGCAGGGAACATAGGCTGCATGCAGACTGGAGGACCCCCAGCCCTGGAGAGACGGAACACAGTCTTCAGAATTTTCTAATGCAAGATAAGATAAAAGACAAACATTTTTAAATGTCATGTTGGTTCTTTGTAGCAGGCTATTCAAAGAGGTGGACATCTAACATTTCTCTCTGGGAGATAAGCTGCTGATGTGCAGACTGGGGAGGGACCGGCACGTTTTGCCTGAGAAGCCCGGGAGCTCATGAATGGGAGCTGATGGGGACCCTGCCCCCTCAAGGAATCAGGTACAGTAGCTCAGTTTCCCCAAATGACACCCAGAACGAGGAAAGAGCAGCAAAGCTCCTGAAATAAAACCCTTGATGGAATAAAAGCATCAGGCGGGGGGCTGGAGAGAGGAAGGTTCAAATCCCTGATGTGGTGGGTCCTGGGATCCGTCCCAGACCAGCCACCCTGGAGACGGGCCAGCACCCAGGAAAGGGGCACACGCGTGAGTGAGCAGAGGAGCCGGGCCCCTGCACACACCTGGATGGACCACTCACATGCAGTGCGGTGGCCCCGGGGCCTGGACTTATGGGCGGTCACCAGCTTCCGAGGCGACGTGGCATCCTGGCCTCCAGGGGCCGCTCCATCTGGAGGAATGTGAACGTCCAAGGTGGGAACCCCGGCTCTCAGAACAAGAGAGGGCCGGTCCAGGTGGCCTGGGCAGGCCGTGTGGCACTGCAGGACTTCAGGACTCATGCTGACCCCGAGGACTTGCCTTGGTCTGGCTGCTGGACCACAGCCCAGCTCAAGCCAAGCACATGCTCGGGACCAGCACCTCCTGAGGATGGTTTACGGTGGGCTTCCCGCACGTTGTGAGCCAGTTTTGACCGTTCACATTCTAGAAAATGCCAATATCATTGAATTTCTCCAGTGTACTGGAGGAGGTTTTCATAGCACCGCCCCGTCGTGGTTTTCATCCTTAGAATCGCTGCTCAGATCCCCCTTCTCCTTCCTAAAGGGACATAACGGCCTTTTCTCTTTTTCTAGATTAAACCTGCCAGAGGTTTGTCCAGGTTCAAACTGTGTGGAAGGGCCTTCCCTGTGGTTCACTTTTCTCTTGATTTTCCATCTTACGAGTGATTCATTTCTGCTTCTAACCTCACTTATCTTCTGGATTTTCTTCATGGCGTTTATATGACTGCCTCAGGTGGCTCCTAGTTTTGCTGCATTTAATCCTTTTCGTTCGGTGATGGGAGTTAGGAGTTTGCAGCTGTCACTCATCTCTCCCCATAAGTTTCAGTATGGAGTATTCAGTACAGTGATTTCCCAAATAGTCTGTAACTGCAGCTTAATTTTCTCATTAACTCAATAATAATTTTTTAATGTTATTGAAATTGAATAGCTGCTCTGCTTAATTTGTCCCCCACTTGGTCCCAGCCTGGACGTGGTCTGCCTGCTCTCTTCACAGGCAAGAACATCCCCCTGATGGCCCCCTGCCCTCCACTGCAAGGCTGGGGAGGACTGCGCGGCCCATCTCCACCTGGCCCCCGGCACCCCAGACCTCTGGGAGGAGCGGGACGGGGGCTGTCCGCGACCTGCTCTGGTTGGGTACCTCAGATATTCTCAAGCTTCCTGGAAACATTAAAGAGAAATCCTCTTATCCAAGAGGTAAAGACAAACTGGGATGAATATAATTGCTCAAACAATAATGGTCATGCCATATCTAGGAGTTCAATTATACTTGGAATAGGAACTTCAGGAGGTGAGAACAGAATAGAAGAAGTGATGATCAAAATAATAGAAGAAAAGTTCCCTCACTGGAGAAAGCTATAAGCCTTTAGCTTAGAAGGGCGGACTGAATATAACACATTTTAATGGAAAGAGACCTACACCTATATCATGAACACTCATAGATCAGGTGGCTTGAACGGGTGGGTCAGCAGGCTGTGAGGAGAAGGACCCACAGCTCCCACTCCACCAGGGTCAGTGCCTCAGTTCTTGATACTACAGCTCCACAGACCACCCGTGTGCTCTGCACAGCTTCATGCAAAAATCCCCTTCCTCTCCCCAGCTCCGTGGCCGCCTAGGTCTGTCTGCATCGATGTCCAGAGCTGTGCCCCACCTGCCCCACCCTCACTGTAGCTTCCAGTCCCCTTGAAGGGATGTTTTTCTGAGAGCATGCCAGTCAGTTTCTCCTCATCTAATAGCCAGATACCATGTTCTTGTTGCCCTTAACTGATTTGTTTCCATTTCTCCAAACCTGGGGAAATTGAGCTAAAATAGCCTGTGTATGTTTTAGATTGAAGGTAAGACTTGAAAGGGCTATTCACAGAAAGGCATCATCTTAAAACTCAGTGGGGAGTTCCTGTTGCCTATGCAACAGATCACCACAGACTCCGTGGCTTAGAACAGCCTACATGTGTTCTCTTACAGTTCTGGAGGTCAGAAGGCCAGAGTGAGTCTTAGGGGCAGAAAGCCAAGGATCAGCAAGTCCCTTCTGGAAGTTCCGGAGCAGAGAACATCCCTTGCCTCTTTCACATCTGGAGGCTGCAGGAGTCCCTGGCTCCTGAACTGGTCTCTGCTCCTGTGGTCACGTTTCCTCCTCTGCTCTTCCCCTTACTGGGGACATCCTTACTGGGACACCTGTGATCATGTTTGGGACTCAGCCGGAGAACCCCTGGTGATCTCACCTCAAGATCCTCAACTTAATCACATCTTCAGTGGTTTTGTGGCTGACTAGCTTTATCAGCCTGTTTTCTGCCTGTAGAATTTTGGACAGTCAGCTGCCTTCTCTCACTTCATCCTTTCTCTGTCCCTTTCAGGCCAAGCCAGCAGTGTTTCTACTGATGTAACATTCTCAAACGTCTGTGCATTACCCATGTATGTTACAGGGATTTGTCTCGTTAGATAAGAGAGTCCCCCAAAGATCTTTCCTGGATAATCTCATTTGCATTTGGCTTCCGCTGAGATGGCTGAGGGGATGATGAATGACCCATCCAGTCTCTTCAGCACTAGCGAAAGGCGGTCCAGTCCCATCTGTCCAAACATGCTTTCCTGACGGTGAATCTCCTAATTCTAGCATGTTTTGCGACCTGCATAGGCTGAGTCCTTGAGGGTAAGGGTGACATAAATTCCCCAGCTCTCTGCACCCATGGGTGAAGCAGCTGCAGCAACCCAGGGATGGCCTTCTGGGAAACTGTAGGTGTGAGCTGCTAGGAGCAGAACCAGCAGAGGCTGGGGGAGGTGCGCGCTCAGTGGTTAAGGGAATCGAGAGAGATCAGCAGCATATTATAAAACGGTCCTGCAGAACTGGCATGATGGCTCCTGATACAATGATGAAGAATCACCTTGGCAGAAATATCCTCTTCTCTTCTCTCTGAATGGTGCTGCCCCATACTGCCTCCTCACTCTGGAAGGTTTCCTGGAGGTCAGAGCTGTTTGGGTACAGGAGCATAAGTCCTAAGCGCAATACCCCATTAAGCCTACGCCACCCAGTGGTTGTCGCGACCTTACTCACCTCCTAACAGATACTCGTCACCTCCCTCTAACAAGCCTGCCAACTGCTCAGACAGAGGAGTCGGGCCACCAACTTCAGTCGCACAAGACAACGTGATTGGTGTGGGATGACACTGATGTCTTCTCTGTCCTGAGCAAATGGCATACCACTTAACCCATCTGTCTTCTGGGGAAGTGATTCTGACTTTGCTAATGGCATCGCCTTTCCTAATGCCTCCACGACTGTTTATAGAACAAGCTGAGCATCGCACGGGATCAGCATAAAGTCACGTCATCAGCGGCATGCTTTTCAGTCCCCTCGTCCTTCTACCGCCAGCGGCCAAGCCCTGGTCCTTGTCTTCTCTGGCTTTGACTGTGAGCCCACCGCAGGGGGGCCTGGCCTAGCTCCAGGTTAGCGGGGCCCCTCGGTCAGACTCAGGTCCTGCCCTAGAGGAACACACACACTGCTGTGGATTGGCCCCCCAAAATTCATATGTTGAAGTCCTGACACCCCCGGCTGTATTTGGAGATAGGGCTTTGAGGAATTAAGGTCAGATACGGTCTTAACCGGATTGGATTGGCCCTATAAGGAGAGGAGGAGCTCTCTCTCATTTTCCACGCACATGCATGGGGAAAAGCCACCGCAAGGAGGAGGCCTCTGCAAGCCCAGGGGAGAGCCACCCAAGCCCAGAACTGCAGGTCCTGACGTGGGGCTGCCGCCCCCAGGAGTGGGAGGAAATGAATTCCGTGGTTCAAGCCACCTGGTCTGTAGTGTTTGCAGCCCTGTCAGACTAAGGCACACTTACGTACAGAAAGAAGAACTCCCTCGGCCCAGGGAGCAAAGGCCTGACCACCCCCCCCCCAGCCCTGGGCTGGTACGCACACCTGGGCACGGATCCTGTATTTGTGCAGCCTTTGAGTTGTGGCCACCTGATGGCTAGTTTTTCCTAAAACGGTCACCGAGACACTTCATTCAGGATCTGTACCGGGCTGTTCATCCCGTCCAGCTGCTTTCCCACAGTATGTGGCGGGATTCCTCTCAAGTCCGAGGCTGCACATTTGGACCAGTGTGCCAGGCAAGCCCTGCGGCCATTTCCCGGGAGGGCCGTTCACTCACCCAGACCAGAATCCCTGACTCTCACGCAAGCTCGCCTCCAGCCACTCTGGAAGGACGACTCAGCTGTGTGGGGACGGCTGAGTGGCCTATGGGAAGGCCGGCCCCCGGCCCCCAGGGAGCGGCCGCTGAGTTCGCTGTTGCATTCGCTCCTACATGTCGTGCCCTCACTTGGAGACAGAGCCTGATGGGACCCCTAACTGCCCAGTGATTAAGGTTAATGAGCATACTCTGTCTGGAGGGGAGTAAGGTGACCCTGTTCTGTAAGTCCACATTCCTGGCATTACCCAGCTGGAAGGACCCGGAAAACCTTGATAATCTTTCTCTAAAAAGGGCATGTTTCCAGGTCACAAAGCCCGGTCCTGGCCCCAGACAGGACAGGGGAGGGTCCCCAGACAATCCGGCCTCTACAGTCTTAGGGGGTCTTGGGGGAGGCCGTATCGCACATTAACTGAGGCGGCCCTGGCCCTGGCCTTTCAGGGTCTGCGTCTGAGGGACCAGGCTGAGTCCTGCTCCGAAACTCCAGCACATTCATGTTCCCTGGGAGCCACTTAACAACCATGTGGGATCAGGGCCACAGGGCCAAAGCCCGGGCCTGGGGGCCAGAATGTGGGTTCGCTCCCAGTCCGGCCACACCGTTGCTCTGAGATTCTGAGCAAACCCTGTCTTCTCCCTACATTCCAGGTTCTTCATTTATGGGATGGAAGGAGGTAGGCAACGCAAGCGTTTTCAAGCACGGTCCAAAGACCCCTAGAAGTTCTGTGGACGCCCAGAATGCAGACGCACACCGCACTCAGGACGCCACTATTGCTGGGGGGGGCAGAGGAGGTGGTTCTGTGGCTTTGCAGTCACAGCGGAAGGATGTGTTTCCAGAAAAAGAAAAGACAGAGCAAATACCGTTAAGTAGTAGTTGCGAATTCTGCACACGAACATTAGCTGCTTCTTATATCGTTTGCACTTTTCTAGGTCTTAAATGTCTCCGGCAATCACAGCAGAAGCGTGTTCTGATCTAGCAGCAACAGGACATTAAGCTCCCACCCCCACCACCTGCGGATGACACACTGAAATGTAAAGTCTCTTTTTAGTTTACGTGAATTATGTCATACTTGAAGTATCGTTCCTCAACTTACTTTTTCCTAGACTTCACTGGTGTGTTTTGTTGTAACTGCCTAGAACATTCCAAGACACAGACACCACGGCTGTCTCAGCCAGTCCGTTATTGACAGACACTCAGTTGGTTCCCAGGGAGGGGCTGCCAGGCCAGGTCCAAGGAGCTGGGGTCCTGGGGAGTCACCGGCCTTCTCGCTGCTCTGTTCCAGCTGCCGCCCCTGCACCCGTGGGCCCCCAGCTGTGATGTCCGGTCCCTCCTCCCGGCTGGCACAGCCCGACCTGGGGCGGGAGCCCACCGAGGGGCCCTGATGAAGCGGTGACCCCTCCGAGCAGCAGGTCGGTGGCCTCTGGGAAGGAGTGAGGAGGGAGCTGAGGGCTGAGTGAGGGAGAGCCTGTGACCCGTGGTCACAGACACTCCAGGACCAGCCGCTCGCTCGTAAGTAGCTGTCCTGAAGCTGCGAGGGTGGGGAAGCTGATGCCCTGGGGCCTTCCTCCAGAGATGGGAGGGCATGCGGCCGGTCAGGGTGTGGGCCTGTCAGGGAGTCATCCACCCTCTCTGTTCCTCAGTTTCCAAGTTTATGAAATGGGCACCTGGGCTTCTGGCTGACTTGCCTCCAGGGCTGCCCTGAGGGCCGAATAATACACTAGATGGGGAAGTGAAAGGCCCATTTCAGGGGCGCCAAAAACTGGGCCCATGTTGGGACAGGGAGCTGGGTCCCTTGTTCTGGAGCTCTCCCTTCCCTCTGGCCAGCTCCAGGCTTCTGCTCCACCTGCATGTTTCCTGACCACACACCGGGGCCAGGGGCTCTGCACCTGAGCTGAGCACACGCCCTGCCTTTGTCACCTGCCCTCAGGGCTGACCGGCACGTGGTCCTGAATTCTCCGGGCTGCTGTGCAGCGGGTGGCAGAGCCGGGGCGATGGGTCCGCTGGCTGCCGGACTGTCCTCCCAGAGGACCTGGGTCTTCAGACCCTGTGGCTGCGGCTCACAGCCAAGCCCCTGGGGAGCAGCCAAGGCCCCACAGAGCGGCGAGGACAGACCCCACACCTCCCATCTCCCTCCGTGACTGCAGCTCCTCTTAAGTCTCTCCACATATCAGTGTCGTTTGAAATACAGGTTCTATCGCTTTAAAAATACATTCATTCCCTAGTTTTTTAAATGCTTTCTGATCACCCTCGGTCAGTGGCGTGGCAAAACTGAAAGCATTACTCTTTCCCCTAAAGGGTTCACGAGGCACCAGCAGGCTCTGCTGGTGACCTCCGCTCGGGGCTGAGGCCACCGTGGGCCCCGAAAGGGATGCACGTGTCCCCTGTCCTCCCCCGCCCGGAGGGCACAGCAGCAGCTGGAGGAGAGCTGGTGCCCCGCTCCACCTGGGCCGGGGGGCCTGACCTGCACCGCCTGGCTCTCCGCAGGGGTAGAAGATGGTACCAGTGGGCCCTGGGCCCGAGGAGCCCACCACCGCCCTGGGATGGAGGAGCCGACGCCCGAGCCCGTCTACGTGGACGTGGACAAAGGGCTGACCTTGGCCTGCTTTGTCTTCCTCTGCCTCTTCCTCGTCCTGATGGTCATCCGCTGCGCCAGGGTCGTCATGGACCCTTACAGCGCCATCCCCACGTCCACCTGGGAGGAGCAGCACCTGGACGACTGAGGCCGGCGGGGGTGGGGGCGGGGGCGTGGCGTGGCGCGGGGGCGGGGGCGGGGCGGGGGGCCGTGGGGTGGCCAGTCTGCAGATGAGAGCTCTGGGCCTGCAGGCAGGGGCTAGGGGCCAGTGGTGCGCGTCCCTGTGCAACTCTGGGGTGGGGGCGGTGCCCTTCCCCGGCTCCTGTGCCCCTTTTGGGATTGGACCCAGGACACAGGCCACCGTCGCACGACAGTGGTCTCCTTTTGAGGAGACTCTGCCCTTCAAAGGGGAGGGAGCCCCCAGCTCATGGCCCCCCGCACCCAGGCCCCTTCTGGGGGAAGCAGGTGGCCACACCTCACCCCAGAATTCACCTGAGGCCCCAGAGCTGCTTAAAAAAAATTTTTTTTAACTAAAACAGAGAGGGGTATATTTTTCCTGTTTCAAATGAAATGCGAACTTTGGAAATTTGGGGAGAAAAATAGAAGGAAGGGGGAAGAATGCTTCCGTCTGCCTCCCAGGGGCAGACACTTTCACCTACTTTCTCCCAGCCTTTTTAACATGTTTTTAAGTAGTGAGACACATGCTGTGCGCATGGTGCGGCCCCAGAGGCCCCAGCACGGCCCCTCCCTGCTCCCCAGTGGCCTGCTCAGGCCTCCCAGCTCCCCCTCTCCTTGCGTCCTGCATTCACTGTCTGCTAACATCTCCCCATATAAAATTCTCTCCCCAGTCACCTCCAGGGTGCCCTGTCTATGACAGAAACATGGGGCAGGGAGACCTGGGCTCCAGCCCCAAGGTTACTTGAAGGCTGTGTGACCTTGAGCAAGTCCCCTGCCCTCTCTGGGCCCCCATCCCTGATTTTATCATGGGGGGAAAGCCTTGACCCTTCACCTTTTTGTTCTGTGTAGGCCTCACGTGGATGAAGGGACAGGAGGGGGAGAGCTTTGGCTGTAAATAGGGGGTGAGTTGTTGATGACGGCTCACCCTGGGGCCTCCTTCCTCTCCCACCCCTCCACCTCTGCACCCCAGCACCTATAACTATCCCCTTGCAGCAAGAATCTTGAACCAGAGCCCACAGACCAGGTCCCAAGTCCTATCTCCTTTTCTTCCTTCCTATAGGACCCCAAATAACTCACTGAGCCTCTGTGAACCCCAAATTTCTTCATCTGTCAAACGAGGAAGTAAAATCTACCTCGCAAGGCTGTTGTGAGGCGAAGGAAGAGCGTAGGCCCGCACTGGTGTTCTTTCTTATTCCCCCATCCCAGGGGATCCAGGGGTCTGAGCTGGAGGAGCAGAGGTTGTGGGACCCCCTCCCCGCAGAGCCAAGAGCCCTGGGCCTTCCTCACACCCCAGGGCACGTCCTACAGCCCAGTCTCCGAGCCAGGACCACTGGCCAGCAGGACACTCCCAGCACCTGATCAAGGGACACAGTGTCTACAGATTTACAGAAGTGTCACTGTCATCACCTTTCCTAACAATATGCAGATAAACTAGCCCTTCCTCTACTCTGGAGCGTTGTCCCCCCAAGCCTGGCCCACCAGTCCCCTCACAAGGGACCTGCAGCTGTGAGGATGTTCGAGGCTCCCTTCCCACCACCTGCAGCCCAGCCCAGGTCACCTGGGAAGTCTCCGCAGCTCTGTCACCAGTGGGTGACCCTGGAAGAGAACAAGGCCACGGCTGGGTGGGTGGCACTGCAGGGCGCACCCAGCTGGCCCCCACTATGTGGGATGCACAAAGGGACAGCTGCGAAAGCAAAGGAGCAACCGCTCGCTCACAGCTCTGCTTTAAGGGAGGGCCTAGAGCGTGGCTGTGCGCTTCTCGAGCCCGGCAGCAGCCTGCCCACCCACCTCTGCTCAAAAGCCCACCAGCGGGGCCTACAGGGTGCAAATCAGCCAACCCAGATCAGTTCAGCCCGGGTCTCAGTGAACAAGGAGAGGGCTTGACCTCACTGGGAGAGCCTACGGCGCTCTCAGCAGTGAAAGCCAGGTGACCTTGGGCCGTGCTTCTCAGACCCCAATGAAGGACAAATGGCACCTGGAAAAGTGAAGAGCTTGTTAGGAATCCAAAACCACGTCCCTGGCCCCCAGACCCACAGGACCAGGACCCCAGGGTGGACCCAGAGACTATCAGCTAGACCCCAAGAGATTTAAAAAGCAACGTCCCCAGGAACCCCTGGTCCCAGCGCTTCTTACCCACACCTCGGTCTGCTGACATCACCCACCCTCTCTCGTGTCTCTGTGGCAGCAAGGACTGAAAACATTTCAGAACAGATGGAAAACTTAAAAATCCAAGCCTCCAACAAAAAGCGTTTTCCTCGTAATTCTTGTCTGTGTGCGAGATGCATTTTCTCATTGATACCATCAGTTGCATAATTTATATCGCATAACATCCCATCATGAGTGTGTTTCTGCTCTAAAATTTACCATTTTAGTGGCCCTAAAGCTCGCCACCTAATGCATGTACATAGCTATCCAAACTCCTATTCAGTCCTCTGCTTTCATTTTCCCTGTTACACATGTGCCCCGAGACGAAAGAAAAAGACAAATAGGACGAACCTGGGAGTTTGCCCGGGATCATGGAGACTAAATATTTCAACTATACTCTCTCGCCTAGGAAGAAAGACGTCTAAGCGTTCGTTCAATCCCATTAAGGGGAAAAACAACGGCAGGGAGAGTGGCTGTGGGCCTCCTGCTGCCCGCCAGAGGGCGGGGACGGGGGACGGTCCTTTGTGACCAGAGGACCTTTGCCCGTTTCTGGCTGCTGAGATGAGTTTGGGGCTGTGGGTGGAGAAACTGTCTAGTAACAGGAATTAACAGGATTTTTGAGGACTGGAAGATGCAGAGAGAGAAGCCTGCGAGGCCAGTCCCAGCCCAGGACTAAAGGGAAAAGCAGACCAGAGGGAGACCCCCCGCCGCGGGGGTGGGGTGTGTGTTCCAGACGGCGGCATCCAGGGGCCGGCTTCCCCGCATCGCCTGTCCTCTGTTCTGCTGCCGTCCTCACGTCCCTCCAAGCCCTCAGGAAAGCCTTGTGGCGGTGGCAGGTGGGGACAATGGGGACACCTGGAGTGGCCAGAGGGAAGGGCTGCACCCCTGAAAGGAGCGGGAGGCAGCGGAAACAGGCAGAGGCAGGAGGTCAGTGTGGCCCTCCCTGGAGAAACGTAGCCCCTGGGAACGCTCAGCTAGGCTGCAGGCACGAGCCCTTCCAGCCTGGCTTACAAACTCCCATCGCCTCCGATTCCCAGTTGGTTGCTCAAGTGTCCACATAGTCTTAGTGAGTGGAAAGAACCACGTTTCCCTCTCCCATAAAATTGTCCCAGAATTCAATCTAACTCCACCCGAAGGGGGCCGGCACTGCTTCCAGACCCAGGGGGAGAATCCGCATCCATTGCCGCGGCTCTGTGTCCACCGCCTTGCGGTGCTGAGGGATGGTGGTGTCCCCAGTGCCTCCGCGGCCGGTGGTCCGGCGTGCTGAGAGCGGCTTGAGCTCAGCGCCCTGGGGCTCCCTCCCCGCCCAGCTGTTCTGTCCAGACACAGCAGAGGGAGGGGGACTGTGGCTGGAGGGTCGGCAACCCCGGCCTGCCCTGAGCCCTCATGTCCCTGATGGAGGCTCACAGTCCCTCCCTCCCGGGAGTTTCCCCTTGGGACCCGTGTCAGCCCCTGGAGAGAATGCTGTGGTTCGCCCGAAGTGCTGCTGGAGACAGTGATGGCAGAATATTTGCAGGGGTTGGGCAGGGTTAGGGGGAGCGATGGGGGATGGCGACACCAGGATGGGCCACAGCGCGGAGCCTTTTCCACCCCAGCCTGAGCGACGAGGACCAGGAAGGCCCAGGGCGCCGTGGCAGCGGGGAGGACTCACAACGGGGGCAGTGGCTGCGGGCAGGCGGTCAGAAACCGAGACCGCGGCCCCGGAAGGACGAGAGGGGCAGGGAATACCTGGGCTCCACCTTCTGCCCTCCGACCTCCTGTCTGGAGAGAGGCTGACGGGCCAGGGGCCCTGGTGTCAGCTCCTCCCCGGCAGCGCGCTGGGGCAAACGAAAAAGAATCAGTCCCGCCCACACAGACACCGAGCCCCAGAACTAGTAATTCGGTTGGTCGGCCTTATAATTTGTTGCTAGGGTCCTGTAACTGCATCTCAAGTTCCACGATGCTGCTGGAGCTGCGGTCCAAGAACCGCATGCTGGGAAGCACTGTTCTGATAGGTGGCCAGAGGCCCGGATGACCTCCTCTGGTAATGACGTCACGCCCAGAACAGCCTCTAAGAGCGGCGTCTTCACTGTTCATGAAGACCTCGGGTCACTAGGCCCCACCTGGGGTTTGCACCAGACAGACAGGTGAGCGTGAGGGCGGGATTAGAATCACCTGCCTGCGTCCCTCCACCCTGATGGAGGCGCAGTTCCCTGACGGTGCAGCCCTGCTTTTCGTCAGACCCTGACTCTCACCTCTAATCCTGATGCCTGACCCTGACCCTGACCCCTGACCCCTACCCTGAACCCTGACCCTAAACCCTGCCCCTGAAGGGGCTTCCAGGGAGCCTTCTACCATAACAGAGTCTCTCCATGGTCAGAAAACCAGGGTGATTACCAAGCTTTGCTGGCTGTCCGTCCCAGGACCAGGGAAATCACCGAGGGATAGGTCGGCCGTCCCAATGGATCGGCTGGGAGGACTCTGCCAGCCACGGGGCTCTCATACGCCCCCACTCGGGCCAGTAGGTCATGGGGAAATTCAGCCGGATGTGGGGCACTGACTGTAGTTCTGGAATAGTTTCTGACAACAGCCGCAGGGTCTGAACCAGCCGCGTGTGCGTCTTGCTCCCACCCCCCTACCTCCCTGACCTCCAGACTCTTTCCTCTGCTGGATTCCAGCGAGATCCCAGGCACCACCCCTCACTGATCGCAGGTCACCTACTGGCTTTAGATTTCAATCACCTTAGCCACCCCCAGGTGCTTGAGCCGGCATCAAATCCAGACCCCTGTGAGGGCCGTCAGCTCCTCCCCTATATTTTGTCTTCCTCGGCCTAAGTGTCTTGCCAATGGGTTTCAGCCCTGGACAAGTTCACTATGGATTCAATGAGACTGAAAAATGACAATGGAACGTTCCTGGGGTGAAAGGGTTTATACACAACCTGATTCCCACGGTGGCAGGTCAGTCACTAGGATCCCGTCCACTCAGAGCGAGTCTGCACACAGCATGCCGGTCTCTGCCCCTGGGCCTCTCCACCCCGCAGCCGTCTCAGTCTCTGTCCTCTGCTCTCCTGCAGCCGTGCAGCCCAGAGCACTGGGCGGAGCTCTTTATATAGAGTCAGTAACACTGTATCGCCCACACGTGTGCAGTGAGCTAGCCAACCAGGGCCCGGTGAGGATCCTGGCCACGGGAACCTTCCCTTTCTCCACACTGAGTCTCCCGGCATCTATCCCCATCTGGGCCCCCAGACCCCCGCTGGTACAAAGTAGCAGGATTCAGCAACTTCTGCAGTGTTATGCTGACGACCTTACATTTTTCCCTCTGGTATCGTGGGCTCCAGCTCTAGCTAAGGGCGGGAGGCAGCACAGGTGTGTGTGTGGCAGGGTGGAGCCTCAGCCTGCCCCAGGTGGAGTCACTGACAGGTTTACTTGGGAAGAGGCTGCTCCCGGTGGAGGGGTTCCCCCGGACAAGAAAGGTCCAAAAGAACTTCAGGATCAACCTCGTCAGCTTTGCCTGTGCCCGCCCGAATGCTCCCAACCTGCCCCGGGGCCTCTCCTAACCACTGTCTTGGCCTCAGCTCAGAGAACTTAATGCACCCATCTACCCAGCACTGCAGACCTGGGGGCAGATCCCCATCATGTGCAGGTGTCCTGGGGCCAAGTGGGGTGGAGTGTGTGTTCCCAGTGCATAGATGCCTGCTGGCTCGGGTTATGCGTGCAAGGCTTGGCATTCATCTTCTCTTGTGTCAACTCTGCAGGCAGATCATGAGCGTCGGCCCGCCTAGAGGCCGCGCGATCATCAATATCCCCACAGCACTGGGTGCCAACCACGCTGGGCCTCCTGGTTTCCTCCCAGCCTGTGCTCCATCCTATGCGGCCACTGGTAACATCCGGCCTTTGTGATACGACTGCAGGCCACAGACTCCTAGCACCTCACTTCCCAGCAAGGAGGTCACCTCTGTGCTCATCAAACACACAAGGGACCCACTTCCAGAATCTTATTTTAAGAGTCTGTTTCCTGAGCCTGGTACCAACTGCACTGTTAGTCAAGATGGCACCCTCAGAGGACTGATTGAAGAGAGTTTAGTTTAGGGACTATTTTCAGAAGTGTGGGCAGGTTTACTGAGAATGAGCAGGAATGCTGACAGTGAGAGCATTACCACCCTCTGCCTGAAGAGGGAGTGGTGCTACCAGAATCCAGCCAGGGGCAGGTCCAGGCTGCCTGCAGGAGCTGCGTGCCCCCGGCAGATGGACAACGTGGGACACCACCACCCCAACTGAGGCCCGGCAGGGGAGGAGCAAGGAGGATAAATACCCAGCCTCGTCCTTCAGCATTCCACTCCCTGCCTGCACCCCTGCTGCCCACTCCCAACCAGAAGCCAGAGGGTATGAGCCGGGCCATGTCATGGCTGGAGGTCAGCTGCCCAGGACGCAGCAGAGCAGGGAAGGGGGACAGGGTGGGGATGACCTGCGTCGGGCCCTTGGCATCCTCCGTGCTGACAGATCTGAGGCCCAGCCCTGTGCGTCCACCAGAACGGTTTTCTACCTGGACGTCCAGAAGAGGACTGCAGCCACCAACCTCCGTGTCCCCGGTCTCCTGCGCAGCCTGGCACGCTCTCTGTCCACCCTACCCCACCGGGAACAGGGGCAACCCTGCTCAATCCTGTCCCACTAGCTTCCCAAGAAAAGGAGGGTCTTCTCGCCTGATACACGAAATTCAGAGGCACCCCAGGATGGCAGCACCTTCAGCCTGACTACACGGAGAAGCAGCTGGCCAATACGCCCCCAAATATAATCACACTCTTTGTTACAAGCCACTTGAGTCCCACACCCAGGAACCCATTAACCAGGGAGATGTTGGGTTTCACCCTGTAGGTGGAGCAGGGCCTCAGGCTCCCAGACAGAGGAACGTCTGTCAGGGAGGGGTGACCCAGAGGCCAAGGGACTGGACCTGGGCTGCACAAACCGTAGGCAGTGGGCGCCTTCTACACATGGCGTCTCCCTGCCCTGGGCCCCCACCTACAGCTCTAAGGTGCTGAGTTCACAGCTAAGAAAGGGAGGACTTTGTGGGTATGGCGCACACATTTCTAAGCAGCTACAGGGTAATGGGTTTTGAACACAAAGCTGAGCCCAACACAGTCCAGCCCTTGAGCAGCTTGTTTCCATGGGTCAAAATCAGAGCTCCAACCACTAGACCACATTTTGCCAGTCTGAGGAAAGTGCTGCCCCAGAAATTCAAAGTCCTGGAATCCAGTCTCAGCTCTGCCACTCACTAGATGTGGGCCACAAACAAGCCCTTTTTTGTACAAAAAACATCAGAGACGGTGTGGGGTCCAGAGGTAAGGAAGCAACATGGCCCTCGGGCCTGGGCATGGGGTGGGGCTTCCCTGGGACTCCACATCAGAGGGCCCAGAGACTCACAAACACACACACACACACACACACACACACACACACACACACACACACACACACACAGACTGATGTGCTCTGCCCCTCGGGACTCAGCCGGGGTGGCCCAGCCAGTCCCCTGCACGTCCTCTGTCTTGAGTAATACTGCCCACACCCAGGGGAAGCCTCCTCACGTCTCTGCCTCGACCTCAGAACACAAGAGAGCATGTGCACGCCACGCAGGCCTGAGGCGGGTGGCCTCCAGATGGAGGGCAGGTGTGGGGCGCTTAGCGCAGAGAAAGGCCCAGCGAGGAACCGGACGCTTCCTCCTGGTGAAGGCCCTTGATTCTTGCCCAAAGCAGCGTTCTTCCTCAGATGTACCAAATTCCCATTTTCTTGCTCATTTCCAGTGTGTGCTTCTGGAGGTGACTCACAAATCAGTGTGGAATTCACAGCAGCCACACAGGGCAGTTAGGGCACGTTTTGCAATATTAACTAATTCATGTTAATTTATACATACATAGGTCTCGACATAACAGTGAGGTTAATTATCTGCCTCGGCAACTAGGCGGACACTGCACACGAGGACTGTGAATAGTTTTATGTTTATGGAAAGGATGTAATAGGGTTTATGCACATTGAAAAACCTAATTTAAACATTTGAGCTTGATTTAATTTGGATATGAAATGTTAATGTTCTTTAATTATAATTTTCATCTTTTAGTTTGGATAATTTTGAATACTGTCAAAGAAAAGTAACAGAGAATGCATAAAAACAAACTTTCCAATTCTTAACATTTCATTTAGTTTTGTGAAAATATTTACATTCTGTACACTTTGAGTATAATTCAACTTACTTTTTAATCAGTCTGTTAATAAACCTTAAGACAGGATAGTGATTCTAATAACATTAAGGCAAGAAAAATAAAATGTAAAAAGTTAGAGTGCATTCTAAAAATATTCATAAACCATTGAATTTGTCTTTAATGCTCATTTCAAACATTGCATTGAAGCATTGAAATGCTCAACATTGCCCTTCAACTGCAATTATTCAACTGTTAGGTTTGATATTATGCCAATTTTCAATCATACAAAACCACAGTTTGCGGTATTTTTGCTTTGTAATGAAAGCATTTATGTCAAGGATGTATTTTATTTAAGTTTGTAGCTTCACTTACACCCCTTAAGCACTGAGACACAAATGGGTCTCCGTGTGTACGCTGGACTCAGACTCACAAAAGCTAGGGCTGGACTTATGAATACAATGGAATCCGTCCCCAGGATCCCCCAAATATTCACTCCTTTATTCAGCCAGTGCATACTGTGTGCCCACTGTGTGTTAGGCACTGAAGAGCCGCCCTTGAGCCGTAGCCAACTCTGCCCTCGGGCCCCACCTCAATCACCCCACACCACGGTCCACATGTCTCTGGGATTCAGTCCTCGTGAACCAGACATGTCCCGTCGGGAGCTTCAGGAATGGGCTCGGGCTCCAGCGTTGGGTGTGTGCTGGCCATCGGTATCGAAATAAGGTTGGCCCCAGTCTCAGCTTCCAAGAGCAGAAAAAACAGGAACAGAAATAGAGCATCCGCAGGGAAGGCGGATCTTGGCCCAGCTCATGTAGATGGCTGGGTTTGAGTCTCCTTCCCCCTGCACTCGGCCCTGGGGGTCGGCTGAGGCGAAGCTAGGACATGGAGACACACATGCACTGTGGAATGCAACCCTGCCACGTTAACTTCCCTGAGGCTGTTAAAGGAATATGCGTCCAGACTAAAGAAAGAAAAAGAATTAAGATACAACTACTTCTGAGGGCCATTCTGAATGAGAAATCTTTGAGGTAAAATAATTACGATATTTGAAATCCTAATCCCTGATGGTATTTAAAATCTTATTCCCTTGTCCTCAAAACTGTGACCTGTGCCCCAGCCCAGCCCCATCGTCAGAAGAGCCTTAAATCTAACGGGCATTTCAAAGGTAAACCAGCATGGGGGGGCAGGGGCGGGGCAGGGAGGCCCCCCTGCATGTCGCTCTGCAGCAGGGATGGGGGCTTTTGGCCACTGCCCAGGGCTGGCTGGTCCCAGATGCCGTGAGTCCAGCCAGCCGCCTGATGGCAGCCGTATCGCCTCCATCCTATGACACCCCTGGGCCCGCTCCTCCTCGTCAGGAAACGTTTAAAATGGATTCCACCCTCGGTCAGGTCCTCGCCCATTGTGCTCATCAGGGGACCCTGGCTCAAGATGGGAAGCGTAAATGAAATCTGGTCACTAAGGAAAATAGGTGGAAATCATGGCCAGTTTGCTCTCCCAGGTCTGTAAGCTCCATCCACCCGGTACAGTGCCTCTGGTTCTTTTTTTTTTTTTTTCTTTTTTTAATTTTAATTTTTTTTTTAATTATCATTAATTTACAATTACATATGCAATATTACGATTATTAAACTACCTCTTCATCAGGTCCCCCCCACCAACCCCATTACAGTCACTGTCCATCAGCGTAGTGAGATGCTATAGAATCACTACTTGTCTTCTCTGAGTTGTACAGCCCTCCCTGTGCCCCTCCAACATTATGTCTGCTAATCGTAATGCCCCTTTTTCCCTCTTATCCCTCCCTTCCCACCCATTTTCCCCAGTCCCTTTCCCTTTGGTAACTATTAGTCCGTTCTTGGGTTCTGTGAGTCTGCTGCTGTTTTGTTCCTTCAGTATTTTTTCTTTGTTCTTATACTCCACATATGAGTGAAATCATTTGATACTTGTCTTTTTCGGCTTGGCTTATTTCACTGAGCATAATACCCTCTAGCTCCATCCATGTTGTTGCAATGGTAGGATTTGTTTTCTTCTTATGGCTGAATAATATTCCATTGTGTATATGTACCACCTCTTCTTTATCCATTCATCTACTGATGGACACTTAGATTGCTTCCATTTCTTGGCTATTGTAAATAGTGCTGCAATAAACACAGGGGTGCATCTGTCCTTTTCAAATTGGGCTGCTGCATTCTTAGGGTAAATTCCTAGAAGTGGAATTCCTGGGTCAAATGGTATTTCTATTTTGAGTTTTTTGAGGAACCTCCATACTGCTTTCCATAATGGTTGAACTAATTTGCATTCTTACCAGCAGTGTAGGAGGGTTCCCCTTTCTCCTCATCCTCGCCAATATTTGTTGTTGTTTGTGTTCTGGATGTTGGCCATCCTCACTGGTGTGAGGTGATATCGCATTGTGGTTTTAATCTGCATTTCTCTGATGATTAGCGATGTGGAGCATCTTTTCATGTGCCTGTTGACCATCTGAATTTCTTCTTTAGAGAAGTGTCTATTCATGTCCTCTGCCCATTTCTTAATTGGCTTATTTGCTTTTTGTTTGTTAAGGTGTGTGAGTTCTTTACATATTTTGGATGTCAACCCTTTATCAGATACGTTACTTATGAATATATTCTCCCATACTGTAGGATGTCTTTTTGTTCTACTGATGGTGTTCTTTGTTGTACAGAAGCTTTTTAGTTTGATATAGTCCCACTTGTTCATTTTTGCTTTTTTTTCCCTTGCCCGGGGAGATATGTTCATGAAGAAGTTGCTTATGTTTATGTCCAAGATATTTTTGCTTATATCTTTTTCTAAGAGTTTTATGGTTTCATGACTTACATTCAGGTCTTTGATCCATTTTGAGTTTACTTTTGTGTATGGGTTTAGACAGTAATCCAGTTTCATTCTCTTACATGTAGCTGTTCAGTTTTGCCAACACCAGCTGTTGAAGAGGCTGTCATTTCCCCATTGTATATCCATGGCTCCTTTATCGTATATTAATTGACCGTATATGCTTGGGTTTATATCTGGGCTCTCTATTCTATTCCACTGGTCTGTGGGTCTGTTCTTGTGCCAGTACCAAATTGTCTTGATTACCATGGCTTTGTAATAGAGCTTGAAGTCAGGGAGCATAATTCCCCCCGCTTTATTCTTCCTTCTCAGGATAGCATTGCCTTTTCGGGGTCTTTTGTGGTCCATATTAATTTTAGAACTATTTTCTCTAGTTCATTGAAGAAAGCTGTTGGTATTTTGATAGGGATTGCATTGAATCTGTAGATTGTTTTAGGAAGGATGGACATTTTGACAATATTAATTCTTCCTAGCCAAGAGCATGGGATGAATTTCCATTTATTAGTGTCCTCCTTAATTTCTTTTAAGAGTGTCTTATAGTTTTCAGGGTATAGGTCTTTCACTTCCTCGGTTAGGTGTATTCTTAGGTATTTTATTCTTTTTGATGCAATTGTGAATGGAATTGTTTTCCTGATTTCTCTTTCTGCTAGTTCACCATTAGTGTATAGGAATGCAACAGATTTCTGTGTATTAATTTTGTATCCCGCGGTTTTGCTGAATTCAGATATTAGATCTAGTAGTTTTGGAGTGGATTCTTTAGGGTTTTTTTATGTACACTGTCATGTCATCTGCAAACAGGGACAGTTTGACTTCTTCCTTACCAATCTGGATGCCTTTTATTTCTTTGTGTTGTCTGAGAGCTGTGGCTAGGACCTCCAGTACTATGTTGAATAAAAGTGGGGAGAGTGGGTGTCCTTGTCTTGTTCCCGATCTTAAAGGAAAAGCTTTTAGCTTCTCACTGTTAAGTATAATGTTGGCTGTGGGTTTGTCATATATGGCCTTTATGATGTTAAGGTACTTGCCCTCTATACCCATTTTGTTGAGAGTTTTTATCATGAATAGATGTTGAATTTTGTTGAATGCTTTTTCAGCCTCTATGGAGGTGGTCATGTGGTTTTTGTCCTTTTTGTTGATGTAGTGGATGATGTGTTAATGGATTTTCGAATGTTGTACCATCCTTGCATCCCAGGATGAATCCCACTTGATCATGATGGATGATCTTTTTGATGTATTTTTGAATTCGGTTTGCTAATATTTTGTTGAGTATTTTTGCATCTATGTTCATCAGGGATATGGTCTGTAATTTTCTTTTTTTGTAGTGTCTTTGCCTGGTTTTGGTGTTAGAGTGATGTTGGTCTTGTAGAATGAGTTTGGGAGTATTCCCTCCTCTTCTACTTCTTGTAAAACTTCAAGGAGGATGGGTATTAGGTCTTCACTAAATGTGTGATAAAATTCAGCAGTGAAACCATCTGGTCCAGGGTTTTGTTCTTAGGTAGTTTTTTTTTATTATAGTGTTAATTTTTATGAAATATTACTTAATTAGAATTTTCATAGACCACTGATACCAGGGATTATTGTTAACTTCATTCCTTCTTGTATTCTGTAGATACAATGCAGGCATATCATGCATACACTAAAAATATGAAACTTACATGCATTAAAGGTGCTTCCATAATTTATTTCTGGTTGATTGTCTTTTATTACAGAAAACATTTACTGAATGCTTCCTGTGTGTCACCAATATGTTAGGCTTTGGACATACAAAGAGAGACCTAAACTCATACATACACAGAGTGCCTTTTAGTCTTAGGGAGATTAACACCCAGTCTCTGGGTTAAGTACTAAGATAAAGAGCAATAGAAGTGAGGCACTGTGTGCTGTGCAATAAGTGTCCTGTGATTGTGGCGGAACTTTCTGTGGTAATTTTGTTTTTAAGTTGATTTATACTGTAGATGACATTTTAAATTATACTTAAAAGGGCACAAAAATCCATAGAAACATTTCACTGAATTGTATTGTGGTGCATAGGATCCACATTGGGGGATATAACATGCACTTTCTTGTAATTTATTCTATATTTTCTCTTCTCTGTAATAAAGCAAGAATTTTTAACCTAGAGCCTAGGACATTTAGAAGGGTTTCAAGGACAGGCTTCAAAGAATTGGTGACCTACCTTAAAATAGTATGTGAAACATTCAGATATCAAGATTTCTGTCCCAGGGATATTGAGAGAAATTTTGTATAGCAGGAAGACACTAGATATAGTACAAGTGTTTTGAGTTCTCCTGGATTTGAGTTTTCCTTCTTCCTCTTGTATTCTCTCTTCTACCTCTTGTTTTTCTCTTCGTGACAATGGTAAGTTACTTAAAAGTCCCTGAACTTCCCTTTCCTTATGTGTGATGTGTATACATTGTTGAAATATAAGGGGCATTCAGTAAGTAGGAGTGCTGTTACTATTGGTGATGCTTGTATGCAGAACTCATATAAATATTACTTTAAATTTTTTCATTTCCCAAATTCTTAACTCATTAAAGAAAACTCAGAACATGCAGAAAAATAACAAGAAAAAGTATGAACACTATTCACCCTGTTCTTTAAATTTTACTTTTCCTGTTTTTTTCTTTTCTTTACATGTTTTTTAAAATGCAGTTGTAACCCCCTCCTTTTCTCTCTCTCCCCCTCTCCTTTCTGTCTCTCTCTCGCTCTCAGACACAAATGTGTATACTTTTTCCTTTAAGGTAACATTATAGGTGTTTGCCTTTGTGATCTTTCGTGTATCTTTTTAATAATTTTAGAGCGTATTTATTGATTGGATGTTTTATAATTTGTGTAATCAAGCCTTTGTGTATACAGGTAATTTATATGTCAATTATAATTAATGTTGTTGCAAATAACCTTAGATATACCTTAGCTGAATTCTTTTTTATAGAGTTACAGATGGTACTACATAACTGAATTCTTCTTCTATGTATACCTTTGAGTTTTGAAATTAAGCAAGTGATTTTTTTGTTTATAAGATTTTGAATGGCAAAGCAGACAGCAGTTGTAATTTGCTCAGATAGGAGCAATAACTCAAAAATACTATTGTGAAGGAATTAAAGTATATTTAATTTGGCTTCAAAGGCTATAGTTTGTAAAGTTGACTTAGCATAGGGAACTGGCATTAAATGTTGTAAACATGAAGAAGATTGGATGCTTTCAGCTTGCATATAGTTTTCATCATTCTTTGTAGGCAGAGTTCCTTTCATTCTTAGCCTGTTCTCTACATTCTGTTACGTGTTTTTGTTTTTTGTTTTTTGTTTTTTTTCTGGCACATTTTTATGCAAGGCCTTGTAAGATCTGGGGGTGGATTCTGGACCATCTGGTACTTTGGGACTGTTCAAAAATTTAACTTGATTGTACTTTGAGCCAGACTTGCTTGAAATGTCTCTGTGCTTAGCAGTTTTTTCTTTTATACCCTCACAGCTTTTTACCACCAATTTCTTACTTATTTCAGTACAGGAACTTTACCAGTACCAGTGTTCACAGATTAAGGTGGACAAGACTTGTTTTCCTATAACCTTACTAGAAAACCCCTTTATAAGGGGAACTTCATAAAACATTGTTTTTAAAAATAAGTGTACAATTGACATGACTTGTATACTTACATGTTTAATAAATACTTAAAATATTTTTAAATTGGATAATTTTTAGGTGATAATAGTTTTTCATTATGAGACTAGGTGGAGGGAAAAGCATATTCTGCATGTTGTATATTTACTGAGTTAATTTCTAGTACTAGTTTAAAAATACTCCATGTGTCAAAATTAATGATGATTTTTTGAACTATATCTGCATTTAGAAGTAGGAGCCATCAAGTACTTTAAAAAAGTACTAGAGGGACTTCCGGGAAGATGGCGGTGTGAGCAGGGCGGCAGAAATCTCCCCCCAACACTATATTTATCTACGAAAACACAGCAAATACATCTATTCCTAAAAGAGAGACGAGAATACACAGGAAAGCGCACAGCGTGCAGCTACACCCGAGAGGACTCGGCACCCCAAGAGGGGGGTAAGATACGGAGCCGCGACCTGGCGGGACCCGAGCACTCCCCCACCCCAGCACACTGGCGGGAGAGGATTCAGAGCCGGGAGGGAGTGGAACTACACCCCGCGAAGTAGTAGCCAGCCCCGGTGATCTGTGCGGGGAGCGCTGACCCACACTGCACAGTGCAGCGGAGATTGGAGAGACAGAGGGGCAGAATCAGAGCAGGGAACGCGCCAGGGTGCTTGCAGCCGGCGGCCGGGAGGGAAAAAAAAAAAGCGCGCGCGTTCTTCAGCGGTCTTAAAGAGACAGGAGCCCAGCGGAGGAGCCGGATCGCCCCAGCACACTCAGCCCAGCAGGCTGGGAGTCCTGGGGAGTTTCAGACGCCTTAGCTGGTGACTGAGGAAGCATAGCCATACTTAACACTTCTCACTGAGATCAATAGCCTCCTATTCGTTCCCACCCCTGCCAGAGCAATAAAGGGCCCTGTGGAGCGGTGCAGTCACAGCTGTGGAATAGTGGGGCAATAGCTCCACCTACAGCATTCCCACAGAACCTACGTCCGGTGGGCATTTTTTTGTTTTTTTGTTTTGTTTTGTTTTTGTTTTTTCTTTTCTTTCTTTTTTTCTTTTTTTCTTTCTTTCTTTCTTCTTTTTTTCCTTTTTTTTCTCTTTTTTTTTCTTCTCTTTTTAAAGTCTTAAAGAGCCCAGCTGACATACGTGGCAACTATCAGTGACCAATTCTATAGCCATGAAAAGACAGAGGAATATGGTTCAGACCAAAATCAACCAGACAATCCCAGAGAGGGAGTCTGAAGGGATGGAAATGCACAGTCTTCCTGAAAAAGAATTCAGAATAAAAGTCATAACCATGCTGATGGACCTACAGAGAAATGTGCAAGAGCTGAGGGAGGAAGTGAGGGAACTGAGGAAAGACAATGCAGAAATCAGACAAGCAATCGACGGGCTTAACAGCAGAATGGATGAGATGCAAGAGACTGTTAATGGAATAGAAAATAGAGAGCAGGAGTACAGAGAAGCTGAGGCAGAGAGAGATAAAAGGATTTCTAGGAATGAAAGAATATTAAGAGAACTGTGTGACCAATCCAAACGGAACAATATTCGCATTATAGGAGTACCAGAGGAAGAAGAGAGAGAAAAAGGGATAGAAAGTGTCTTTGAAGAAATAATTGCTGAAAACTTTCCCTCGCTGGGGAAGGAAGTAGTCTCGCAGTCCACCGAAGCTCATAGATCTCCCAACACAAGGGACCCAAGGAAGACAACAGCAAGACACATAATAATTAAGATGGCAAAGATCAAAGATAAAGACAGGGTATTAAAGGCAGCTAGAGAGAGAAAAAAGATCACCTACAAAGGAAAACCCATCAGACTATCAGACTTCTCAACAGAAACCTTACAGGCCAGAAGAGAATGGCATGATACATTTAACGTTATGAAACAGAAGGGCCTCGAACCAAGAATATTGTATCCAGCACGATTATCATTTAAATATGATGGAGGGATTAAACAATTTCCAGACAAACGAAAGTTGAGAGAGTTTGCCTCTCATAAACCACCACTGCAGGATATCTTAAATGGACTGCTCTAGATGGAAGCACACCTAAGGCTAAAAAGATGTCACCAGAGAAAATAAAATCATAGCAAAGAAAGCAGACCATCCAAATACTAACTAAAGGCAAAGAATAAAACACCTAGTATACAAAGAATGGAGGAGGAGGAACAAGAAGGGAGAGAAATAAAGAAACATCAGACTGTGTTTACAATAACTTAACAAGAAAGTTAAGTTAGATTGTTAGATAGTAAAGAAGCAACCCTTGAACCCTTGGTAACCACGAATCTAAAGCCAGCAATGGCAATAAGTACATACTATCAATAATCACCCTAAATGTAAATGGACTGAATGCACCAATCAAAAGACACAGAGTAACAGAATGGATAAAAAAGCAAGACCCATCTATATGCTGCCTACAAGAAACTCACCACAAATCCAAAGATATACACAGACTAAAAGTGAAGGGATGGAAAAAGATATTTCATGCAAACAACAAAGAGAAAAAAGCAGGTGTGGCAGTACTTGTATCAGACAAAATAGACTTCAAAACGAAGAAAGTAGCAAAAGATAAAGAAGGACATTACATAATGATAAAGGGGTCAGTCCAACAAGAAGATATAACCATTATAAATATATATGCACCCAACACAGGAGCGCCAGCATATGTGAGACAAATACTAACAGAATTAAAGGAGGAAATAGACAGCAATGCATTCATCTTAGGAGACTTCAACACACCACTCACTCCAGAGGACAGATCAACCAGACAGAAAATAAGTAAAGACAGAGGCACTGAACAACACACTAGAACAGATGGACCTAACAGACATCTACAGAACTCTACACCCAAAAGCAACAGGATACACATTCTTCTCAAGTGCACATGGAACATTTTCCAGAATAGACCACATACTAGGCCACAAAAGAACCTCAGTAATTTCAAAAATATTGAAATCCTACCAACCAACTTCTCAGATCACCAAGGTATAAAACTAGAAATAAATTTTAGAAAGAAATCAAAAAGGCTCACAAATACATGGAGACTTAACAACACTCTCCTAATTAATCAATGGGTTAACGACCAAATCAAAACAGAAATCAAAGAATATATGGGGACTAATGACAACAACAGCACAAAGCCACAAATTCTGTGGGACGCAGCAAAGGCAGTTCTAAGAGGAAAGTATATTGCAATCCAGGCCTATTTAAAGAAGGAAGAACATTCCCAAATGAATAGTCTAAAGACAGAATTACAGAAATTGGAAAAAGAAGAACAAATGAGGCCCAAAGTCACCAGAAGGAGGGACATAATAAAGATTAGAGAAGAAATAAATAAAATTGAGAAAATAAAACAATAGAAAACATCAATGAAACCAAGAGCTGGTTCTTTGAAAAAATAAACAAAATAGATAAACCCCTAGCCAGACTCATTAAGAGAAAAAGAGAATCTACACACATAAACACAATCAGAAATGAGAAAGGAAAAATCACGACGGACCCCACAGAAATACAAAGAATCATAAGAGAATATTATGAGAACCTATATGCTAACAAGCTGGAAAACATAGAAGAAATGGACAACTTCTTAGACAAATACAGCCTTCCAAGACTGACCAAGTAAGAAACAGAAAAACTAAACAGACCAATCACCAGCGACGAAATCGAATTGGTAATCAAAAAACTACCCAAGAACAAAACACCTGGGCCTGATGGATTCACCTCTGAATTCTACCAGACATATAGAGAAGAAATAACACCTATTCTCCTTAAAGTTTTCCAAAAAATAGAAGAAGAGGGAATACTTCCAAACTCATTCTATGAAGCCAGCATCACTCTAATACCAAAACCGGGCAAAGACCTCACCAAAAAAGGAAATTACAGACCAATATCCCTGATGAACGTAGATGCAAAAATACTCAACAAAATATTAGCAAACCGAATTCAAAAATACATCAAGGGGATCATACACCATGATCAAGTCGGATTCATCCCAGGGATGCAAGGATGGTACAACATTCGAAAATCCATCAACATCATCCACCACATCAACAAAAAGAACAAAAACCACATGATCATCTCCATAGATGTTGAAAAAGCATTTGACAAAATTCAGCATCCATTCCTGATTAAAACTCTCAACAAAATGGGTATAGAGGGCAAGGACCTCAACATCATAAAGGCTATATATGACAAACCCACAGCTAACATCATACTTAAC
>JAVSCE010016057.1:0-38269 GCA_032199065.1 Smutsia gigantea
GTGGTGGTGGTGGTGGTGGTGGTGGTCGTGGTGACTGTGATGTGGTGGTGGTGGTTGTGGTGGTGGTGGTGGTGGTTGTGGTGACTGTGATGGTGGTGGTGGTGGTGGTGGTGGTGGTCGTGGTGACTGTGATGGTGATGGTGGTCGTGGTGACTGTGATGATGGGGGTGGTGGCATCCTTATTTATTGAGTTCCAGACACTTTACCTCCATGATCTCATTTAATCCCCAACATCAACCTTATGAGGTAGCTACTATTATCATACCCATTTTACAGATGAAAAATGAAGCTCGGAGAAATTAAAATAATCTGCCTGGAGTTATCCAACTAATAATTGGAAGAGCAAGGTGTTACATCTAGGTAGCTATAAAATGCTACACAGAGCACACAGACAGCAGATACCTGGTCATAAAAAGCAAAAGTTGTGCATTTTCCCTTGGGTTGAGTTCTCTTCCAGCTAATACCTGAGCTCTTCCTGTGGCCTCAGGCAGAGACAAATTGTTCCATAAATCTTCCTGTCAGAGAAAAAGGGCTAACTACATTTTTCCTGCCGATGCCTCTGATCCAAGAGAAGGTGGATAGCTTCTGTGTTCCATTCTCCCTCATGTTATAAACCTCACGTTGATTGATCCATTTCTCACTGAAAACTATGGTTGCCTTTTGACATTTCTGCAGGAAAGCTCTAGTCTGCTATCTTTGGGAGAAAACATACTGCTAGAAAAATGTGATAAAGGACAAGAAACCAAATGATGAACTGCAGGGCAGAAAGGCTGCAGCCACTTTTGTCAGAAAGAATTATAGGGTCCAAGAGGGCATCTGAGTCAGCAATGTGTAGGACACTTCTTCCAGAGAGCCTCACAGTCCGCCCTCACTTCTTTCAGGTCTTTATTCAAAAGATACCTTCTCAGTGAGGTCTCTTCAGGTCTACTTGCAACACTCACAATATTTTATAGAGGCATTCCCCCTGCTATGCGAAAGTAGAGCACTTCTATGAAAACTTTGGTAAACCAAAATGGCATAAAACAAAAACATTAAAAGAAATACCAGTAATTTATACGGAAAATTTTTTAGTGTTCCCAGACCCCAGAATTAACCTCTGATAGGCTTTTCTGATACCTTAGGACACATCTTGCTAATGGATGCACAAAACGCATCAGGGTAGAGCACAGATGCTCACAGACACAGGTCAAAGCTATGGTGGCCTGATGCTGAGATGCTGAGTGTAGTTCCTGAGGAAGGGGTTTGCTGGGGCCACTCTCATTATCGAGGTATGTGCTGCCTCTGTAAAGGCTCACTGAAAAACAAATGCTAAATGCTATTTTTGCTGTTCACTTTTTAAAAATAAAAGTGAAAATCCTCTTCAGATTTTTTTCAGTTAGTAAGAACAGGCACTGAAATAGTTTTTTTGTAAAAGCAAAGTGGTATAAGACAAACTTTCAAAAAGTGGAGGATATCTATATTTCCCTTCCCTGCTTTCTTTCTTCTTAAGATGTATCACTACCTAACATCCTCTGTATCTTACTTACTTGTCTATTATCTGTCTCTTGCACTAGAATGTAAGCTCCAAAAGACAGGGATAGCTTTTGTTTGTTATGATATTCCCAGCACCCAAAGCAGTGCTTGGCATATAGTAGGTGCTGTTATTATTTGTTGAACGGACAAATACATCAAAGTCTTAAGTGAACAATCAGTAAATAATAAAAGAATGAAAAAAGGCATGTTGTAGAATAATTAATAATAGAAAATGTTAAGTTCATTATAAAATGTTAACTATAGGAGTAATGGTGTCCATTTGAATGGTATTAGTTGTTACAGTATGGGTAGGATTTGGGGGGCTTAGAAATACATAAACATTTTTCCATTAAAGTGAATGGAACTTATCTTTTTTACTTAAAATAATTCACTCAGGGATTTTTCAAGATTCTTCATCAGGCAGGAATAGACTATAGGGAAACAATTAGAACCAACTAAATGAGTAACTGTGGTATATCAATACTGTGGAATATTATGCAACAGTTAAAAGAATAAAGAGAAGCCTGTGTCTTAGCAATTTTGGTTGCTATAACAAACACATCATAGACTAAGCTGCTTAAACAACAAACATTTATTTCTCCAGTTTTAGAGGCTGGAAAGTCCAAGAATGACATGCCAGCAGATTCAGTATCTTGTGGAAACCAACTTTCTGTTTACAAATGGCTTTTTGTGGCATCCTCACACAGCAGAGAGCAGAGAGAGGAAGCAAGCTTTCTTGTGTCTCTTCTTATAAGGGCACTAATCCCATTCATGAAGATTCCATCCTTATGACCTAATTACTTCCCAAAGGCTCCACCTCTAAATACTGTCACACCTGGGATTAGGCCTCAACCTATGAATTTTGAGGGGACACAAATATTCAGTCCATAACAGACTAGAATACACCTTTGTAGTAACAGAACTCCAAGATGCATCACTGACTAAAAAAAAGAGAGTTACAGTATGGTACTTGTAATATATTTATCTAAAGTAACATATAAACACACACACACACGTATACACACACTCCCCTAGAAGATCTGGAAAGATAGAAAACTATCAACAATGCTTGTGATCAGGGTGGAAAGGGTTGCAATAGTGTCAGGGAGAATGTCAGAATTTGAGTAATCAGAGGGAACTCTTGTGTTATTGGTAGTGTTTAAATATTTCTATAATGTGAATGTATCAATGGATGACTCACAAAATGAAATTTTTTTTAATCAAAACAAGAAGCAAAAGAAAAGTGCTTCTGGTCAGAAAGACAAGAGGATAGGGCCCTGCCAAAGACTTAAGTAACATACACAGATTATTTTTCAATAGAAGGGCCAGAAATGTGAGTGAAAGCATCTCAATAGTTGGGATGTCTTCATCGTCAATGTTCCTATACAGTTCTAAGACAATTTTAGTGACTGTACACACGTCTCCTTGCTTTCCTCAGAAAGCTCAAACCAAGTATTCCAAATACACAGTTTGTGAAGACTGTGATCATGTAAACAGAAAAATTTGTCATTTCCATCTCATTGAAAAAGGACTCTAACTTCCTTAACCAGATAGCCTCTCTCATCTTCCTACTAAACCTGAACAGCTCTGGGACATGTAATGACTACAGAAGTAATTTCAGAAACTTCTGGAGGGAAACACCATGCCAATGAATGTGTCTGTGGTTCAGAGTTATTAGCATGATGCCCAAATGCATATCATATTTGCAAGAGGCAATTTACAATCTGCTCGTCTTGACAAATGTAACACAAGGGGTTTAAATCCCTGCATTTGCAATTTCTGTTTCACGTTCTCCAAATTTATGGCGAAATTGTAGACACAAATAACGTGTCAGGATTGAATGAATTGAGGTCTCTGCTCTGCTTCCACAGCTCCATTTCACTCAAAGGAGAGTAATAAATGGAAAGCAAAGTCTCAGCAGATAATGAATCTGAGTCCTGATGACCTTTCTGATCTACAAATCGGATTTGTAATTTCCTTGGCATTGCCCAAACCATTTGGTGCCTACAGTGAGGTATGAACACATTTTGACCATTTTGGTCACAACTGTGCATTTTAAGCATATCTTCAATGATTCATGAAGGGTCAGAACTAACTTACCCTCATGAGGTAAAAATGATCTGTCAGTGCTAATGGAAGACTTGTTTTCAACCTTCTCTGTAGATTTCCTTGATACTGGTGTGATTGACTGTTAGAGTCTTGGTCTATTTTGCAGCCCCTGAGACCATGGGATGACCATTTGTATAAGAGGTGGCTGTTACAAACCAATGCCTAGTATCCCACGCTTCTCCTTATTTTAAGACCACTTGGTCTCTGGCAAGGAATGTAGAGTCAAGACTCACATGTCCTCAAGGGAAGTCATGTGTGAAAGATCGTATTTGCTAGCTGAACAGTACCCAGTCTGTCACTCGGCTGGTCGTCTCCATCTGGGTTTGCTGTGAAGGCAGCAATGGGCCAGTCATTGCTAGGGCTTTAATACCTAATGACAATAATACACATCAAATGGTTGGTTGGCTTAGACAATGAAAGGCTCTCTGATTTTTAAAAGCAGGAATAAAATCTTCCATGTATTGCATCCAAATGCCTTTTTGCCTCTTTAAGAAGTCATATATTTTTTTCTTCCCAGAACTAAACCAAACAAATCATGAGGTAAAGTAAAGGAAGAAAACATCTTATTTTCAGGACTCTATACTCCTCAACTTCATTCAACCACCCATCCATGCATATATGCATCTGGTAGGTCCACAAACACTTATTTTATTGCAACTATTGTCCACTCTACCAAGTAAAATAGAATTCCCTTTGGAATTCACTTTGCACTTCTCTCATCCAAAATTATGTAAATCAGTTTGAGCCAAGAAATCCAGTAGGAATATCCATGGTTTCTGCAACCATCCACCTGTATGCTGAGGACGCCCAAATTTCTACCTGGAACCTTGACATCATTCCTGAATTCTAGCCAGACTCAACCTCCTGCCACGCACCTGTACATTAGTATTTGGATGTTCCACTAAACTGAATCTGAACATGTCCATATTGAATTCATCATCTTTCCCCTCCTCCTATAGTCTCTGTCTTAGTTGTATGTGTAGTGTTACTTCTGCCAGAAGCCTTGCTGTCCCCAGAGGCTGGTGCTTTTCTTCATCCTCAACCCCAATCAGTTTTCAAGGGCTCCTATTTATTTATTTCTCCAGGTTGAGCAGGGGAACCTGGTTGTGGAGCCCCAGTCCACTGCTACCTACAGTAGTGGGCCTCTGATTGCAAGCTGGCTTTCTTCCAATGACCTTTCCTCTAATAAACTGTTCTTTCAGTTGCACAGTAGCATTTAAGGCTGACTACTTAATCTTTAATTGGTTAAGCAGTTACAAACTCCAATTATATAGTGTGAAAAATATCACAATAAATCACAGTACTGTCGATTTTCCCCTGCAGAACTCTGATACTCTCAAGCTTACCAAAGCCCCATCTCTCACAATTTACTTCATTGTCCTTGAAATAGAGAATAGCATAGTTATTACCATTTGCAAAGAGAACATACTTCTGTTTCCTGTGTGTCAGGAGCCCGTGTGTGTGTGTGTGTGTGTGTGTGTGTGTGTGTGTGTGTGTGTGTGTGTTGCAGGACAGATAGATGTTGAATTAGAGCCTCCTTTTGTGTACACCATTGCACAAGTGCCTTTATAGTGTTTCTTCTTTCTGCCCTGGCCAATTTATCTTTTAAGACTCAGATTGTGTCCTCTCCTCCAGGAAGTCTTCCCTCCCTTCCATCTTCTTGATTTAGGTGTCCCTGTCTGGGCTCCCATAGCACTCCATTTGTTAAGTCCACAAACACTTACTGGGTAATTTTTACCTTAGGCACCTGGCTTGGGACTGGGACTTCAAAGAGAGAGAAAACCACTCCCTCAATGAAGTAAGGTCCAACCCAGCCCTTTCCATTATAGTTGTCTGGGTTTCAGGTCTCTGCATTGTAATTGTTTGGGTTACCTGTCTCTGCTATGGGCCTGTGCCTGACACGAGGTATGTGTCATATTAACAACGGGATGGATAAACAAAAGACCTCTACTTCAACAGACTGTTAATAATCAAAAGTGAACCCATCCAAGGCTTTAACATGTAATGAACTCCAATTAAAGTTCACTGAAAAAAGCTGCTAATCAATTAAGTCTAGGTCCTGAGATGTAGGGGAGGTTCCGCACTGCCCACCTGTGGTGGTGGTGGTAAACAGGAAGGAAAGATGGTGTCTCAGGCACTGACCTGTTTGGGGTACAGGTAGGCAATCTGGGCCCCTGGGGAGGGGAGGCCTACAAGCCCAGGGCTCCTACAACTGGCTCCCAAGAGAGGCCGAATAACCTCCTTTTTCCTCCTCCTCTTGCCCCCTCTCCTGCTCCTCCACCATCCATTTCATCCAAACCAGCAGATTCTCTAGAACACAGCCTGTGTGATTTCTGTCTATGATGAAATTTCTGGCACTAAAACATGCCATTGAAATTTTGTTTGTTTGTTCACATTGATTTAATTATTCTGTAAAAATGCAACAATTACTGAATAATGGAGAGCTTTTCTTCTAGGATTAGCCTGTTATTTAGATAGCTTGACTAAAATAGACAGTATTTTTAAATACCCTTTTTTCCTTCTGAATGTTTCATCCGGAATAAAGAATAATACAAGAAAAAAAATCTCACCATGATATAATCATTATGCACTGTTGGTTTCTTGTGATAAGAGTGGAACTTTCTTATGATGTATTGCTTAAAAATAAAAACCTACATTGTCCTTTTGCCAAAACAGGAATGGAATCAAGATGATTTCCTGTCTCTCTGTAGCAAGTTTCAAGTAGAAAAATATGTTTTGGACTTCAGAAGTGAAAAGGGACTTCTCAGGTACTCAGTTCACAGCCTTTCCTTATCAATATTTGGGTGGTTTTGCATTGTAATTCATGTCTTTGAGATGAGTAAAAATTTACTTCTTTTAAATAATTAATTAAAATATTATTTCTTCATCCTATTTTATGAGTTTGCAAAGCAGAAGGTTTCATTGTGTGCAATTTTTCTCAGAGCCACCAAATAACTGAGTCCTTTAGAGGTACTTTGTTATATGGGTGGAGACAGGGCATTTGCCACATAGCAGAATTTGTGATTGAGTATTGTTTCTAAGTATACCCTCCAAGCATTGTTGGGGCACAAGAGATTCACTGCACACAACTCCCTGTTAGAGGTGCTTATGAAAAGGCATTTGCCTCAAACTGCAGGAACAAAACAGCAGCAGATTCACAGACTCCAAAGAGGGGCTAGCGGTTACCAAAGGGAAGGGGTTGGGGTGGAGGGAGGGAGGGAGAAGGGGATTAAGGGTCACTATAATTCACAATCACAATATACGTAGGTCACAGGGAAGGCAAAACAGCACAGGGAAGACACGTAATGACTCTAGTGTCTTACTACACTGATGGACAGTGACTGCAATGCGGGGGTGAGGACTTGAAAATATGGGTGAATGCTGAAACCACAATGTTGCTCATGTGAAACCATCATAAGATTGTATATCAATGATACCTTAATTTTAAAAAAAGGCATTTGCCTCTATTGGACAATCTTTTTTCCTAAGAAAAAGAATCTACTTTTACCTCCATAGAGAAATTCTGTGATTAAGATGCATCAGAGCAGAGAGTTAAGAGCATGGACTAGGAAACGAAACCAGGGTTCAAATCTCAACTCTGCCACTTAAAAGCTATGTGACCTTGAGCAAGTAACTAAACCTCTGTTTGCCTTAATTTTTTCACTTCTAAGCTGAGGAGATGATAATAATATGTACCTTCTAGTGTGAAATAAAATGAATTAACTAATACATGCTAAGTGCATGGCACATAATTCATACCATTATTATTAATCTCTTACGCAACTCCCAACATTAAGCTATTTTAGCAGTGGTGGTATGAAACATGACTGCCCTAAAACAACCAGAAACCAGAGCAGATATATATATGTCTTTTAGCGTTTGTCTTGGAAGGCTCTCCCCAAATGTGCACAGCTAGAAACAAGACTTAGAAATGGTAAATAATCATCTTCAGAACCCTAGCCCATATGTTTCCTTAGAGCAAACCACTTCCTTTCCAAAGATGAATTTCATGTAAGAGGAAAATAAACATTTAAAGAGCTGGAAAGGATCAAGGCTCCATATAAGGATATAAACTGATGCCTATTTTTACCACATGCCACATTCCTTAAAAGGACTATCTCTAAAATAAGTTTTTAAACTATACAAAGCAAATTGTCAGTTTGAGAGAAAAGAATGATTTTTAAGTCACTATTCTATATTAAGCATTGCAGTGAGAGAGAAAGTTGGGCAGGGCTATGACTTATACTAAACAGGAATTTTTTTTTAAAGCAGATTGTACTGCCTTGGGTAAAGGAGACCTTGTCTTTTTCCCAGTTCAGTCACTGCCAAGCTCTGTGATGTGACCTTGGGTGAAACCCCTCAGCTTCTAGGGGCTTCAGTTTCCTCAGCTGTAAAGTGAGGGAGTTGACTGGTTGATCTATAAGATTTCTTACAACTCAGAAATCCTATTATGACTTTATGAAATAAAATAGATGTTAGATGTTGTATACAGCAGTCAAGAGAAACCAATTCTGTAAACTTAAGAGGAAAAGGATCTTTTTGCAAAGATATTATGGATAGCTCACAGAATCAGAGGGAAGGCTAGAGAGCCAAGCTCAGAAACAAAACAGTTTGCGGGTTAGGGGATAAATTGGCAGGTCTAAAAGCAAGAAAAACTCAACTCTGCTACTGAAATAATTTTTTCCACCCTAATGTCACTGCACTTAAAATCAAAGTTTTGAGATTGGGAATTAAATTGGGTCACGTGTCACTCCTTGGCTGATAGGAAACTTTGATTAACAATCCACTAAGACATCATTCAATGTGTGAGAGGTAATTCTGCAAGAAGAAATTGGCCTGACCTTATGAGAGAAAGATAATACCTATTATGAAGCTCTTCATGATAATGTTGTGCCTGCCTCTGTAATATCAAACACTGATATCACTTTTCTATGTGAAAATAGACGTATCTTTGGAGGGAGGTAATGGCCTCATGACAACTTTGTGGACACCCATCAGAAAATGCTGGGCAATGAAAACATTTACCATGCCTCAAGAGATTGTTCTAGGACAGGAAACAAGACTATGTTTTGGTTTTAGTCTCTCTCTGCACATCTCCTTGAAACTGAGGAGAAGCATTAACAAAGGCACCCACCAGTCATTTTTTCTTCCATGCTTACAGAGCCCTGTTTTATTCTGATGGTCAATTCCTTGCCCTTCCTTAGGAACCAGGCAAATCTTGATCCTTCTAAGCTAGTCATGGTGGTCCCATCCCCCATCATTGGGTGGTCTAAAGATGGGTCTGTGACCCAATTCTGGATGTCTGACATGAGGAGAAATCTTCAGGGTTGGGAGTGGTTCTTATAAGAATTTCTTTAATCTTAAAAAAGGACATTGTGTTGTAAGGATGTCACAATTGCTGGTGCTGCGGCACCATTTAATGCAATCTCTCCTTGAGACCATGAGAGGGGAAGCCTGAAGACAAAATCAACACATTGAAGATGGCAGAGAGAAAGGGAGGGAAGGACCTGTGTGCTCAGGGACGTGAGGTCTTGAATTCACCAAGAAGCATCCTCTTCCAAATTTCTGTTATGCAAGACAATTAGTATTCTCATCACTGAAGTCTTTTCGATATGGACCTGTTATTATTCTCAGATGAAAGTATCTTAACTGCTAACCCACAAAACCATATTCTTACAGGAAGCAGCAATGTTTTCTCCATATTTCCTTCTGGTAACAGCCTTAACTCTCAGGGAGAGTGGAAATAACTCACCCAAAGGATTTTATGAAGTATTATTTTTTGCCAAAATGTTCTGTTTCCCCCACCCATGCATGCACACTTCATCTTGTCCTTCAAATCACAGAAGTCTAGACTACTGGGTCTTTACTAAAGTACATGATCTCTAAAGTTCATAGAGGATTTTTAAATGCATCTAGGTTAATTGATAACATACTTTAGGTTTTTTTTTTTTAGTGTAAGAACTTCCTTCCACTCATTATTGTAAGATCACCACTCTTTAGAATAGCTCAAATCATTGGAGATGGTTAAGAAAGATGTAGACCAAAAAGAGAATAAAATAAAAAAAGAGACAAAGAAAGAAACAAAGCCACATTATAAGAATATGCTGTCAGAAAATTGAGTTCAGGTCTTTATTCTACCATGTTTTACATAAAGGGAAAGAAATGTACTTGCAAGACAGACAGACAGAAGCTATCTACTGACAGAGGAAGAAAGGAAGATGCAGTTCATACAATATTTGTCTTTTGTAAAATTTGGTTTATTAAATATCAAGTAGGTACAAAGTGTTATTTCAAAGTATAGTTAAGCCACATAGAATCATGACACAATGAACTCTCATATACCCATCACCAAGTTTATAAAAGAACATTACCATTGTGTAAGAAGTTAATGGTATGTAGATCTTCAGTCCCATCTCCTTCCCCACCCCTTAGAGGTAACCACTATGTTGAATTTACAACCAACATCTGTCAAACTCCATTAACCAAGAAGCGAGTACCTGTCATTTGGGACTCAGAAACTGGAGGTATGATTCCCACTCTCATTCACAGTCTGGTGGGGAAACAGACATACTACAAGTAGTTGGGGTATGAGGCAGAATATGAGAAGCACTGTGGTAAGAGGACTAAATCCTAAGGGAATGCAGAAAAGAGACACTCATCCAATTGGAGAGAGCAGAGGAAGCTCTGTGCACAAGGTAGCCTATCTGACTTTGAAGCGTAGAGAGGATCCTAGAGATGGAAGGACAGGGCAAAGGCAACAGAACCAAGGCAGAAAAGAGCAAGGTGGTCCGAAAGAATGACTGCTCCATCAGGAGTATGTAGAGAAAGGGAGAGAGTAGAACTTAAGTTTAGGATAAAAGTAGAGTTTGAAGAGAATCCTCTGAAAAATGAAAATTCTTCTGGACACCCAAACTAGCAGCTATAAATATGGGCAATATAGTTTCCCCCACACAGAAGTCTGGAGGATTGTCACCTGTGTCTCTTCTCTCTCCCTTTCCCTGCCCTACCCCTGCATCAGATCATTCTCCATATGCCACCAACTGTCCCTTCATATCCTCTCCCCTATCTATGCCACCTTCTGCTCTAATTCCACTGTGTCTGCTCAATGACTGAACCTTCCAGCATGGTGCCGTGTTGTCTCTCCACCATCCCCGACCTATACCTGAATTGATTTGCATGGAGAGCCACCAGGGTCCTGGCTACTCAGTGGGACACACAGGTCAAGGAGGTGAGTATGGGTCACAGTTGAGGAAGGGCACCTGCGGTAAGAGCCACAGACACAGGATTAAGCGGCAGGTCCTAGGGAGGGGGCTCAGGATCTGCCAAAGTCAGATTTAGAACCAGTTGAAAAGCGGGGTGTGCTAAAAGCCAGGGCCATTGGTGTGGTGGACCACACCAGGCACCTACGACCACAGATTCATTCTTTTTGGAGCCACTTAGATGGGGAAGAGAGCCGAAGTGCCAGGCAAAGGGAGACACACAGGACCAGCAACCAAGAAGCAGTTCCAGCCAGATGTCTTCTTCAAGGGCACAGTGACCCCTTGCACTCCTGGGAGAGAGCACTGCTAGTGCTTACATCTGGAGCCCCTTTCTCAGGCACACCCTCCAAGCAACCTGCTCCCTTTGGCCCATGTCTACCAAGCAGAGCAGGTACAGAGGGCAGCACCAGCTTTGCAGCCTGACGGACCCAGGGCTCAATCCACATATTAGTCCTCAGGTTGTAGGTAAATTGGAGAACTTTTCTGGCCTTAGCTTCCTTAGGAGTAGTGACACCTATCTCCAGGAGACACCGTGAGAAAGAAATCAAAGTATACCTGACACGTGCCTGAGGTTTAGGGGGGATCAATAAACAGCTCTTCATCCAACAAATATTTATTAAGAATCTGCTGTGTGACCGCGGGCCCGCGGGTCCCCGCCGGCCACCGACATGACGCCCGGGGCCCGCCAGGCCGGAGGACTGCAGGGAGGCAGGAGCGAGGGCGCCGAGGGGTCGGCGGCGGGGCAGGCACCGGCGGGCACGGGGAATCCGGGAGGCGCGGAGGGCACCGCCTCAGCAGTTCCGGGTGCTGAAGAACCTTCACCTGAAAAAGAATCTAGAATATCTGGGAGTTTAGAGGAGCGCTTGGGGTGGAATGAATTTAATGAGCTTGAAAAACAAATAGCATGGGTTTCTGCAGAAACTAAAGAAACAGAAAGGTAAATTTATCAACAAGATGCTGCCATAGAAAATACCAAGCTTCGGTGTGGAAACCTGGAAACTCAAATCAAATCTTTACATACAGAAAATGTAAAGCTTAAATTTGTCATAGAAGCAGCCCAAGAAGACTTTGAGGAACACATGCTAAGATATAATGAATATTATGCAAAAATGAAAGTACATAAAGATAGTTTGAGGGAGGTAGAAAGCAAATGGTCATTCATGACAACTCCATGAAAAATGAGATCTTGTTAAAAAACTAATGACAATGAAAGAGGAACTTACACAAGATTCCCAAAATCAAGAAGGAAACCAGATGAAACAAGTACAGGAAGACATTACAAAGCTAAAGGATCAAATTATAACTGTAAAAGAATCTATCATTGAAAAAACTTGTTTTCTTGAGGAAGAAAAAAACACCCATGAAAAATTAAGAAAAGAAAAGAGGTGCAACGTAAGAGATATGGTGCAATTCTTAAGCATTTGCACTGTCAGGTGAACAAACTTCAGTCAAACAGAAAACAATGGCAATGGAACATTGAACAACTGGAAAAAACTGCAGCTGAACTAAGAAAATGCATTGGAATGAAAGATTAATATGGCCATAGAGCAATGTAGAACACGGACGGCCTGCAGAAATTATGGGACATAAGGATTAGCAAATCCTTTGGATTCTTAACAACCAGCATTCACTGTCAGTGGTCTGTCTTAATGAAAGATGCATTTTCTTTTTTTTTTAATCAGTCATCTGTTTCAAAGTGCCTTCCATCCCTACAAGTGATAGCAGTAGATAGACAATAGTTATGTTTACAGAAGAATCGTGGAAGACTCTGTGAATATTTTGTAAGATATACTGTACTCATGAATGCCTGTTTATTAACATAAGGTCTCCATTATCATATGAAGTAAAAATTTAGAAGAAGAAAAACACTTGAATTTACAATGATTTTTAAATTGTTAAGATATTTTAAGTGGTTGTCTGTTTCAAACTTTTTGTTAAAACTTGCTTTTTTACCACTGCCTTCATAATAGTCCATAAATATTGGCATTTACAATAATGTTATTATATGTTCAATGCTTAGGATATTTTACTCGGTTTTCTCCTTTATGGGTAAGGTAGCAATCATCTTTTCTTTATTAAGTAACATATTTTAAAAGTGCATAAAAATTTTTATTAAAAAAAAAAAGAATCTGCTGTGAGCTGAGCATCATACTAGCTGCCTGGGATCCTATGGTGAGCAGAACCAATCTACAGAAGAAAACAGACATTAATTAATAACTGAAAATAATTGTAAATAACAGACATGGAAGGGCTATGAGGTCTGAGAAAGCCCATACTTGGGAGATTTGACCTATTTTGAGAGATCAGGAAAAGCCATCTTTGATGCGGCTCAAAAGCCACCTTCTTGAGAAACCTGCTCTGATCACGCCCAACTGGAAATGGCCCTGTTGGCCTTTGACTTCTCAGCAGGAAGCACGACACCTGCAAATGACACTTACCCTATTGTGCCTAGTTGCACAATTAGTGGTATGCATATCCTGTCTCCTCCACCACATTGTTAGCTCTTTGTGGGCAGACGGCAGGTCACCCACATCTCTGAATGCTTCACAGGATCTGTTAAAGTCTATGATTCTAATAAATAAGTGAAATTAGTTTCCAAAAAGCTACCACAATTTAACAGAACTTGAAGCTTAATTTATGCCTTTTGTAGGCCAAGTTCCCATTGATTTCCAAGTCATCGCTCTCAACATAATAGGTGATGTGCAAGTAAACAATAATTTGGCTTCTCACAAAATGTATAATATCCATACGTCAAAGTGTGTGGCCCCTAAACTCCTGCTGAAGAGTCCCAGACTAGAGCCTGACTCACCTATTAGCTGGGGATACACAGACAAGAAAAACTGAGACTAGTAGAATTCCATTTGCCAAATCTTTAATCCCTAAATTTTGCAATTAGAATCTGTTTGTGATCTAGCAAAAAAGGAGTACCAGAAAAACCTCTATGTGCAGAAACATTCATTTCTGGCAGGTGTTGAATATTAAATCTGACCCTGCAGTTGAATTCTGGAAAGCTACTCAGATAAGCAATTTTAACCATATAATGATGCCGGGATATTAGATTCCACCTTAACTGTGGGAAGGTATTTTTCTATTTTTCAACATTAAGTTCTGCCCTCCTGTCTGTATGTGCTTTGATTGTAACAACTACAATTACTCTTGGCAACAATGACAGCTATAAAAAAATGTAAAAGCCAAAAGAATCAGAGGAAACATTTTGCTATTTGACTTAAATATTCAATTTTCACTTAATATCTCACCTAAATTCATTTTATTTTGGTATCTTTGAATTTTTTTAACATCCTTAGTGCCAAAAGGAGACAAGATCTGTGAATCCAAACAAATGTATAAACAAACAATCCCAGCCCTCTTAAGTAATTTGCCAAATAGAAACAAACCATCTGTATAGGAAAACCCATGAAATAAGAATATGCAGTGTGGGACAATGAGAGGAAGGATTTTCATCCTTGACCCTATTTTTGGTCCCTCCAAATCAAAATCTTGGGACTATTGTAAGCTGTAGGATGATGGATAAACAAGAAGGGTAAGCATTCTCTCGCCGCTTTTCATGAGTTTCATCAGCTTGTTTTCCGTGACTCATAATGGCTTCCTGAAAAACCTTGTCTCATGGGTAAAATAAGTGCTTGTGAGCTAATTTTCATCAAATGGACAGTTTTCCTACTGTTTCCTGTTGTGCATCCTCAGCTGGACCCCTGTATTTACTAGTTAACTCATTCCCAAAATAAAATTATGGGTATTCTTCAAAAGGGTTCAGTCCAAATTTTCCAGAAGAATTCAGAAAGATATTCTGAAGATTAAAAAAAAAGGCAAATATTATTCACACAAAAACTTTGGTTATTACCTGCAAAGAATTAGTGGAAAACAATTTTAAAAACATTTATTAAAACTATGTCTGTAAGAATACCCAGACCTTCCTAACATCATTAAGAGTTCTTTCTGATCCTTTGTTATGCAATGGAACTTCTGTTATATCCATAAAAAGACAACGTGGTTAATGGTAATAACCTTCTCAGCCTGAGACCCAGAAAATCTAGACTATCCTCTAGCCTCTGCCACTACCATATGTCTGGGTTATTTTCCACTTCTATAAAATGAAAATATAAGTGTTAGTGCAAGTTTCACCTGGTTATAACATTCCATGATTCTAGTACAGAGACATAGAACTTGGGACTTAATCATTCACTCAATAGATACTTATTGAACATCTATTAAATGCTTGTCAACATGCCCTCTAAATAAGGGGTCTCCCCATTATGCTTCCCCTTCTCCTGTCAAATACCTCTATCATATTACTTGACACTCTACTGGAATTAGCGGTTCCGTAATCCAGTTCCTCCACCGACTGCATGCTATTTTTGCCAGTGAGTAGCAGAATTCTGGCACACAGTAAGTGCTCAAAAAGAATCTGATGAATGAACAAAGGGGACCTCTTCTTATGTGAGGTTGAGCATCCCTGAACGAGGGCCAGAATGAGACGCATGAAGCATAATATCCAGTAACATGTCATTAGAACAATTACCTGACTACATTAGTCTCCCCAGGAATTTCTGAGCTAACAGCAGACCCTGATTATCCTAAGACTCAAGCATGAAGACCTGCCTCTCCCTAGCCCTAAACACAAATGTATCCTTGGCACTTAGTTGCCAATTTGACATATTGAGCCACCTGTGCTGGATCCTGTTGGTTGTTGCCTCTCCAGATCTGCTCTCCATTTTCCCCACCCCACCTGGTACCCTGGGAGGCCACTGTACAGGAAAGGGCACTCTGACTCCAGTGTCCTTTGGCTCGGGTTGGGTTTGGCCACTGGGAAGTATCAGCCCATCAGGGAGAGGGAGGACAACCAAGTTGGAATATTTATTCCACAGACTGCTCTGTCCCTTGACCAAAAGTCACAGCTCCTGTCAGGCCACCATCCCCACAGAGTCCACGGGGTGGCTGGGGCAGGGAGGTCTGCCTCTGCCTGTGTCTCTCTGGGTTCCTTGTCCCTTTTTTCTTAGGGACAGTAGCAGTGTCCCATTCAAGCACATCCTAGCCTAATAAACCTTTTATCAAATTCTCCTCAAAATCATTCAATTCGAGTATAACCACTGGTTTCCTGCTGGGATCTTGACCAACAACTACCCAAGTATTATGAAGGGCAAACGGCCTAGCCCGTCACCACTAGGCACGGTACGAGGATACTAAGAACATACCAGTGTCCCTCTTCTTCCCTGTTATAATTTTATACCCCTAAAATGGCTACCAGTAGTGCATTTGACATAATAGCTACTTAATAAATATTTGTTGAATTAATGAAAAGAATTTCAAAGATAGTTCTAACACAGTTTTTGATCCCAAAACACGGAAATCAATTCACATTAATCAGATGGTCAGATGTTGCATTTCAAGAAGAAGTTTTTAATTTTGGTAATTGAGGTCTGTGGGCAGTCCCACGTCATAAATATCCATTCTCTCTTTTCTCATGCTCCAACTAAATAACGACTGGCCTGCTGGAATTATGACTCAACCCCGCAAAACAGTGCCAGCTGACATCTCAGGGGCAGACGTTGTTTAACAGACTAAGAGATTAGTTTACTGGTTCTTCCTAGACCTTGGAGGAAATAGTCATTTTATTTCATGTTGTCTAATTCATATGAACTGCTTTGCAAATTCATCACTTTCTTTCTTCTGCATACATCCAAATAGATATGCAGTTTGAGGTAAACTATACCTCCTTGGACATCTATTCGTGTTTATAATGAATAAAGTCAAATCATCAGTAAAACTGAGTCATCACTCACCATGTGTATTGATCGTGCTGGCGCACCATGGAAGCAACTTCTAGTTCTGGTATTGGAGGAAGCCTTTCCTCGACCTGAGTCAAGGGCAGCCTGTGCGTGGTCTCTGTTATTTAAGAAGGAGAGCTGTTCTACTCTACATTTAGTCAATAGCAAGGCAAAAACAAACAACATTTTCTAATATAGTAAGTAAGAGATTCATGCCCTCAGTCTAGGAAAAAAGGTTTCACCTCCTGCCTACAACTCTAACACCTTTCACCCCTTTCTCTCAACTCTGTTTCCTTCATCCCATTCCTTCTCTTCCTCCACTTCCTGGGCAGAAGACCTGAAGCACAATTAAGGAGAAGCAACACAGAGAAAAAATTTTAATATCAAGTAGCAAGAAAAGAATTTTCATTTGGAAACTGACTGCAAAGATTTTCTTCCCTCGTATTTGGTTGAAATATGTCCCTAAGGAGAATATTAATAATATCTTTGATTTCAGGGACAATTTTTACCAAGAAGTAAAGGTACAAATTAGATGCTACCTAATTGGTCCCCTTCTAGCACTATGTGACTATTTTTTTTTGGTATCATTAATGTACAATTACATGAGCAACATTATGGTTACTAGTAGCACTATGAGACTTTATCAAATTCTTCTGTTATCTTCAATTGACTTCAAGGTAGGAGACGAAAACTTCATGTCCATGGCCTATGGTATCTTTTTTCATTCCACTGGGATCTGGGGTCCTGCTTTTCTAGTTTGTGTACTGAAACTTGAGTTCCACATAATCTATGTAGTGTTAGCTTCACAAATGTCCCTGCTTTTTATACAAGGCCCTGAACATGGATAGAAATGAGGTGACCTTTAATTTAAAGAGAAGTTTGGGTCGTCGCTTCTTAAGAACAGAAATCAAAAAGGAGGATTCAAGCATAATCAGGAATATGACATTTCCTGTCCATGAAGGTGTTTAAATACCGGCATAGATTACCAAAATAAAAATACTGTCAGACCTTCCCTCAGAATTTTTTTTTTATTAGAAAAAATTTTAGTAAGAAAAATTTATTTCTTCTATTTAATTTTCTAAATGTTCTGAAAATTCAAAGAATTTTATTCTTTTAATTAGAAAATATTGGTAAGAAAGATGTATTTTTTCAATTTAATTTTCTGAATAAGGTATACATTCTTATGATTAAAATTTTTTTAACTATGAAGGAATATTCAGCAAAATGTCTCCCTCTTATCCCATATCCCAGACAACCACTGCCCACTGTATCTCAGAGTTCTTTCCCTTCTTCTCTTTCTCTGCCACAGACAACCAAGGTTATTTGTTTTTTGTGTATTGATAGAGAGATGGGTAGATAAATAGATGATGAGAGATAAATAGATCAATAGATAATAGATGGATAGATTATAGGTAAATTTATACATTATATATGTATATGTTATTTTGTCCTTCTTTACAGAGTCGGTGTAGCATGCTATACATATATATAAATTGATAATATAGCTTAGAGATCTTTCCATCAGTGAGAGCTTCCTCATTCCTGTTTACAATTTCCTGGTATTCCATAGTATGGATGTACATCATGTCTTTAAACAGCCTCCTATTTAGATTGTGTCTAATCTTTTGATATTACAAACACACTAACAAGAAACATTGTACATATGTCATTTCTCTTCTATATAGTAAATCTTTAGGATGAATTCCTAGAAATAGAATTGCTGGCTCAAAGAGCTTGTATATTTGTAACTTTGATAGTTATTGTCAAATTACCTATCATAGAAATTATACCAATTTAATCTCTCAATTTACCTTAGTAGCGTATGAGAGGGCCTATTGCCCCTTGCCATGGAGTGTGATGTCAAACCTCTGGATTTTGGCCAGTCTGATAGCTGCCAAAGGCTTTTCAGTGCAGCTTAAATTTGTACTTCCACCTAAACATAAGCTCCATGAGAGCAGAGATCTTTATTTGTTTGGTTCACTGCTGTGTCTCCTGTAGCCAGAAGGCCAATATTACCGACACATAGTAGACAATGAAAAAAATATTTTTTGTAAGAATATACTATGAGTGAGACTGAACAACCTTTCATAAGTTTAAGAGCCATTTGTATCTCCTTTTCTGTGAACAGTCCATTCTTTTCCTTTACCCATTTGCCTCCTGAGTTATGACCTTTTCTTCACCAATTATTAGAAATTCCTTATTATTAGAAGAAAAGGCAGCCTATCTGTGATGAACTGTGAATAACTTTTCCCTAATGGTGTTTACTGTGTACATGGTCAACATTTTCTTTTCATGTGGTCAAAAATTTACGTCTTTTAACTGAGTTTTGTGTCGTGATAAGAAATGCCTACTTTGTGTTTATAAATTAATTTTACTATTGTTTCTTCTCTTTTATGGTTTCATGTTTACATTAAAATCACTTATCCATTTGAAATTTAAGCTAGTATTAGTGTGAGCTCTGAATTAAATTAGTTTTCCTAGATGGTTATTTATTCAGTGGGCCCAACACCATAAATTCAGTAATCCTTCTTTTTCCTACTGATTTGATATGCCATTTTCATCATTTACTAAAATCCTGAACTTTTTAATTTTTATCTAGTTATGTACCAGTACCACAGTGGAATAGATATCTCTCTTCTTTTTTCTTCTATGTCAATTGTTTGCTGCCTATTATTGACAGTTTATTTTTCACTAGGATATTAAAATGAATTTGTTTATTGATTCATGAAGAATTGGCATTTTTATACATCTTCCTATTCAAGAATATGGTATACTATTCCTTTTTTTCAAGTCATTTTTATGTCTAAGGGGCATTTTTCTAAAGTTTTCTTCGGAAAGACCTTGCACGTTTCTTATTTATTCCTATTTTATCTTTTAAACTTGTTTTAAGTGCAGTATATCTAGCTAGATGTTTAAATATATGAATGCTATTTTTTAATATTAATTTTGTACCCTGTCACTTACTGAATTTTTATATTTTAAGATTTTTTTATTAGGGAATTATCTTAAATTTTCCAAGTATGTATCATGTCATCTGCAAAATAAATGATCATTTACCTATTCCTTCCAATTTGTAAATCTTGTACTTCTGTCTCTTACCTAACTGTGTTGACTAGTACTTCTAGGACAATGAGCGGTAAAGTAGCAATAGTGGAGTCCTTGAAAATTTCTGGCGTTAGCTAGGCATGCTTTTAGAGTTTTCCTATTGAGCAAGATTCTAGGTTATCGTTTGAGACATATTTTATCATGTTAAGGAAGTAACTTTATCTTATTTTTATTAGGAGTCTTTATGAAGAATTGGCATTGTATTTTGTCAAATGCATATTAATCCATAGAGGTGATTAAACTATTTTTTCTTTAGATCTATTAATATGATAAAGGATATTAAAATCTCCAGTGCTGAATTGTTCCCGTATTCCTGGAATAAGTCCCTCTTGATCATAATAGAAGTATGTGTACATGTGTATACATACATTTTTTGCAGTGTATTACTGGATACTTTTGTTAATACTTTTTTAGGATTCTTGTTTCAGATACAGTTTTTTTTAGGTTTGAATGTTATTAATATTGATTTCATAAATGTAATTTGAAACATCCTTTTTTTTATTGTGGTCTATAATAGTTTGAATGCCATTGTAAGTATCTATTTTCCAGAGATTAGCAAATATTCCCCCCCTGGAGCTGCTTTTCCTGTTACTTTTTGAGGGATAACTGACAAATTTTCTATTTCTTCTTTGCTAATGGTTGAAAACTTGATATTTGGAGATAGTTCTTTTTAAATGTTAAAATATCAAAAGAGCCTATTCATGAAACTAAATAATTATCAAAAACAATTAACAGAGCTTTTTTTGGTTGGAAAGCCAAGCTGCTCATCATGTGCTTATTCATTCAGTTTGCTGATGTTTTATAGTATGGTGTAACCATAATTTCTATAGAAAACTATATCTGTCAATATGATGGCTAGTCAAAATAACTGTCCAGTGGTACACTGTCTTCTGTTTCTCTGATCATCCAAAGTAATGTAACATATACGAATAGGAGAACTTCCCAAAATTGATAAAGTATGATGTATGTTATTTTTAAAATGTCTTCAGAAGAGCTGAAACAGGGGGAATGTTTTCCTAGTTCTACACTGGGAAACAGAGTTTCTTCCAAATAATGGTAATTCACCAACACTAGCAAAGTCAACAGAAGCAGTCGGAAATGCTTTAAAAATTCATAGAAGCCTTTTCATGAATTTGTCAAATCTCTGAACCAAACATTTGACTTTTTTCAAAACCTCAGAAGAGCCTAAAAAAGTAAAAAGAACCCCAGTCTGAGTTTTGACCTGGCTGAATCTATGAACAAAAAGGATTTGCAGCAATAGAAAACTTTGATTAAAAATAAAACTCCATGCTTTATGTTCTCGAATAAAGCCCCTATCACAACATCCATGACAATGTCCTGATTGCCCTCTGATATTTCTTTTTCTTCTCTCTCTCTTTTTTTTTTTGATTTCTGTCACTTTTCAGAAGTGCTTTATACCTATGACATCCGTTAGCTAACCTCAATTCAACCTGCCAAAGAAATTTTTGATTCCCACTGAGTAACAGAAACTTGCAAGGTATTTTCTTCACTTTGTTTCTGATGATTTTCATGTCAAAGACAAGGCACATTTCACACAGTCACGGCTCATCTAAAACTTAAACTCCCTCATCCTAGCCAGGCTGTCCTGGCTGCTAAGGGAATTTGCACATCAATCTTTTATATTCTGATCTCCAAAACTACTTGTTCAGCTAAGTTTTACTCAGTTATTAAATTGGAAGGCCAAAACAGCTAAAAACAAAACAACCCAAATAAACAGGGTTAGGTGTGTGGATAAAGTGAAGGTTCTTATGGCCAGGATTCTCACCTGGCCCTGGTTGGCTAGCTCACTACACATGTGTGGGCAATACGTTGCTATTGACTCTATATAAAGAGCTCCTCCCAGTGCTCTGGGAGACATGGTGGCATGGTCGCATGGCTGCAGGAGAGCAGTGATTGGAGTGGTGGCAGCGCCAAGGACAGAGACTGAGGTGGCTGCAGGGGTAGAGAGGCCCAGAGGCAGAGACCAGCTTGCTGCATGCAGACTCGCTCTGAATGAATGGAATTCTAGTGATAAACCTGCCACCATGGGAATAAAGTTGGTTATAAACCCTTTCACCCCAAGGATGTTCCACTGTCATTTTTCGGTCTCATTGAATCCATAGTGAACTTGCCCGGGGCTGAAACCCTCAGGCAACACTGTCCATACTCTATATGACCCTCTATGACCTCTACTTCCACAATAGTGAATTTACCCAGTTTTGCTTGTAATTGCTTATTTATCTGCCTCCTTATGGACAAAGATTGTATTTTATGCATGGTTATAGAACCATCCTTGGAGCATGACACATAGTAGATACTCAATAAATATGTGTAGACTGACCAAAAGAATGAATTTAACTTCTCTGTGCCTCATTTTGCTTAATAAAAGGGTGTGGGTACAGCAGTATAAAAAGTCAGCTCTGGAGTGCCACCTAGGAATTTGGGGGTAAGGAAAATAAGATGACTCTCTGAGAGCTAAGCAATAAAACCAACTTATAATCAGAGTAGAAACATACAAAGTTGTCTTCAGAAATGATTCCCAGGCCAAGGCAGTTAAGTGTTAAAGCATTGTGTTAAATGAGCCAATCAGGCTACTCCTAAAATGGGGAAGAAGGCCTATCAAGCTAAGTTGGCAAAAGAATCCACTTGAAGACCTGCAAACAAACCTGCCTGTGATTTGCTCCCCAACTGGTTCTGTCTGAGTGAGAGCCCAGGTTTGCATCAGAGTTCAGGACTGTCCTTTTCTCGGCTGTGTAACTGTGTGAATTAACACGTGGGCCTCCCTGTGGTGTGAGCTGGATCACACAGTGGATCCTTCCTGACACAGTGCGCTTCCCGGAGGCTGAGCCCACAGGCCTAAGGAAAAGCAGCAGACCAGGTAAATTCACCCCCGTGAGGCCCTGCATGGCCTGTGGGCCGAGCAGCCAGGCAGCCTCTGGGAGCATCCAGTCCTCCCCATACACGTTCCTGTTAAAGGCTCAGCAGTGGGTACTGACTCTTGAACTACGGAGATCATTTCTTTGTGACTTTGGCAAAGCTGGTAGGGCTTCCTTGAGGCTAAAAAGTGGAAAATAATGGTAAGAGTAAAGGGGGTGATAAAGGTACATATTCTCTGATGCAGTTTGAAAATCAGAAAGCTCTACCAAGTGCAGGACAGAATATTTTTTTACCAGCATCTTTTTAAGTGCCCTCAAGAGGTCTGCTCAGGATTTAGTAGGACCGGGACAGATGTGCTCAGCAGGGGAGGGCTACGGATAGCTAATCCTGGAAATGATGACCTCAGTGTTTCTTTCTCTCCTATATACTTCGGGGGGGTTAGGCATGACTGTTGGTGGAAACAATGACAATAAGTGTCTAAACTGTTACCCACGGAGCACTTGGTTTCCTCATAAAATCTTCTCCAAAAATGAAGGAATTTGAGTTAATCTTCACAGATTATTGTAGTGAAGACAGATGTGGACATTTTCAGATGGTTTGGTGATTCTACTTCATTCTCTAATCTGTCACCAAAAACCTTCCCATCTTACTTACTTTTATTGCTCTAGGATGCAGAACTTCAATATTGCCATGCATCTTTATGCCTCTTCAGCACATAAAAACATTGGCACTTTGTGCAAGCCCAAGATAACCAGTAGCCATTTGTGGCCATTAGAACCAATTATGGTAGCTTAAAACAGATTTCCACAAATCAAGAGCCAACTCCCTACTATGTTTAAAGTTCCATCTGTTATTATGAACAGTGACCCTAAAACTACTCAGCTGTTCCAAATCTGGACAGTGTGAAAATCAAATGATGTTGGGAAAATAAAAGACTGCAAAATTATCTAGAATTAACAATGAAAGAGAAGAGAACTCTTTGAACAGACAGTTGCCAATATTCTGAGCCACTGACTCAGTTCCCAATTCATTCACACTGTAGGTACCCTTAGCACTCTGAGGAAAGAAACTGCTGAAGTGTTTATCCACTTGCCTTTTCATTATTTTAGATAGGCGTCATCAAAAATGATAATTTAGAGTAGGGAAAGTAATTGAAAGGTCTTTGTAAGACAGCAGCAGGCAATGTAGAGTTGTATTCATTTGACAAATATTTATTGTGTACCTACTATGTGCCCTTCATGAGCTGGAGAAGAGTATTATCTGATATTGTCCCCAAGCTCAGAGCTAACTGGCTCATGGGAGACACAACAATCAAATAGTAACATATAAATAGCGGCAGTGATAATTGCCACAGTTTTGCCTCATAATTTGTGGTGTTATGAGGGTGTGTGATAAGGGTAATTAGCCTAGTCTAGGAGGTCCAATCTGACTTCCCGAAGGAAGTGTTTGTTAAGCCAAGATCAGAAGGGCAGGGTGTTTCAGGCAGGAGAGTGTGCGCAGAGCAGAAGAAGATGTTTATCTGCATGTTTTATCCTTAGACCTAGGAGCACAAATGGCTGTCACATGAAGGCACTCAGTGAATGAACAGAATAAATCCTCATGTTCTGCTTATAGATTCTTCACACTTACGAATTTCTTCCTACATTTAGAGCCACCCTCTGCATTTTAATCTCTTCTCTAACCAAGCAGATGGCTGTAACCTTCACTGTTTTATGAACCCAAATCTGTATTTTAAGAGTCATAAATATTACAGTTAAGCAAGTAAAAATTAAGTTTTCATGTTATCTTGCTTGGTTGCTGGACATCTGACACCAGTAATTTATCTTCTGCAGGAAATTGAAACCTGCTTAGTCTTTATTATACTGGCCATAAACACGTTGCAAATTATAATTTTACATTGCCATTAGTTTTATTTTAGGGTAATACAAATTACTGGATCATCCACTTGCTCTGGCATTTAGTAATTCTCTTTCACAATAAAATTCCACTTTCTTTGCTTTATAGTCCCTAAGGACCCACCCACATCAATTGCAAAACAAACAAACAAACATTGCAGCATTGGCTGAAATGTTACCTTGCAGATGACTACTCACATTGTTACACACAAGCTCCTACAACCTTACATAGAGAAAATGTTTCATCTCTGTTTCCAATGTTAAAAGTAAAAGGGTAAGAAGAGCTTTGATCTGTAGCTGGCACCAGCAGGAGTAAATCCCCAGTTCCCCATTGCCATTCAGTGGCTGTTAGAAAGTGCATCCATTGGACAGACTGTTTGAACCCTGACTCTGAGGAACTGGCTGTGGGTCAGTTACTTAAACTCTTTTAGCTTCAGTTTTCTCATCAGGAAAAACAGTGAGACTCTTATGAAATGAAATAAAATGATGTGTGTGAAAGTACTGTACATAAGAAGGTGCTTAATTAGTTTCCTTTCTCCTAAACCAACCAGGGGTAGACTCCTTAACTGTGATGTCAGTGCCGAGAAAGCAGGGCCTGTGTCCTGGTATGTACCACTGTATGGTCAGTGCTTAGCATAATGCCTGGACCGTAGCCGGTCTTCAGTAGATTTGGGTTGAATATTTGAAGGTGAAGAATTTCAAGTTTTAAGGATTTCACCATTTTTGACGGCTATACAGGGAAGATATAAAATGACCCCCTTCACTGACCCATGTAGCAGGAGTAAGTGGAAGGTCTAATCCTAGAAACCTTCGTCGAAGATATTTAGGTATTGGCTGTCCAGCATGTGGACATCTCAGGGGCGCTCTCAGATATGCAGGAAGCCAGAGGGGCAAATCTTCCTTCTCCCTACTTCCCAGTACCAGGAGTACCAACCAGTGGCCTGTACGCAAGTCAGCCAGATAACCTTCCTTGGGCCTTGGATTCCTGGGCAGGGATGCAAAATTGTGAGGTGGTCAAAGGGCAGCTCTGGCAGTTAGTCAGAGGAGTATCCAGGGGCGGTGGCACCCTCCAAGGCATTCTCCCCAGACCATGCCTGCTGTGTGACTTCGGCTGTATTTTTGGCTGCCTGGTCTCCCTCAGCTCCTATTTACTTTCCAAGCTCAGACTGCCTAACATTCCAGTTGCCTTTGGGTTACCTACTGGTTTTCCTGTAAGTTTCCTTTCTGCCAAGTTAGCCAAGTTGGTTTCTATTGTTTGCATCCAATGACTCAGGCCCTAGTCCCCTGCTCCTGCCCCTGGCCTTCATCTCCCAACATGGCCAACTCTGTAAGCACTGTTTCTACAATACATTTCAAAGTTACTTTTGCATAGTTCTCTTCCTCAAGATGGTCAATGTTTTCCGTTATTCTTTGATAGCCTTGCCAATTCCATGGAGTGCATTATAAATTCTTTAACAAAGTGGAATTATGTTCTCTTGATCACTCTTTCTCTCTCTGATTGTTTTCACCTTTACCAACCCCTAAGATTCATTTCTTGCTCTTCTGCTCTTTTTTACAATGTACACATTTTCCTTAAGGGTTTGTATGATTTAATAAGCTTTTATTGTGCATGGACTGTGTGCCAGATATTATGCTAGGGACAAGGATCCAAAGATGAATAAGACAGAGTCATCACCTGTGTGAAGAAAATAGTTGAATGAATAAAATGTAAAGTAGGTTAATGTCAAGACAGGCAGCATAAGCCATCACATTTCTCAAAGCACGGAAGAAAGTACTAGAGACATGTAAAGGTTGGGATTTGATTCATTACCACATCTCTTTCTAAAGCAAGCAGGCTGATTTATTCTATCAGCATTTACTGTGCCTCAGGTACATGCCAGGCACTGTGCAGGGCCAAGTTCTTAATAATCTCTCCTTAGGTCTCTCTTTTTGAGGGTGTATGCCTATCTATAGCTCTGTGGGTATGTGTGTAACAACTACTTTGTAATACACAAACAACTGGAGAGACATTCTAGAATGCACAGTCTGAGACAACAGTGAACTGCTCTGCTCAGTGTGACTGTAGTCACTGCTCTCTTTGAACGACTTTTTTTCTTTTTTTTAACTCCCATTACTGCTGCTCCAGAGAACCATGCTGGCCCCTTTTTCCCTACATTCTCACTGCTGCCTATAATCCATCATTACAAAGAGGAACCTTAAAAATAGCACTCAAGGGAGACATTATTCCTTTCCATTTATTTCTCAGAAAGAGTAACTTATAATGGAAGGGGGGACAGTTGCATTTAGGTTAAAGGATTATCAATAACAAAAAAGAATCTGCTTCTTCCCCCCTTTAAGATGTTAAGTTTCAGGACTCTTGGTTTTAAAAAAGGCCATCACACCTTGGCTTACTCTGAACATTAATATTATATACCTGGTAATAAAGCCAGAGGATTTTTAGTGAGAGCTGTTAAAGGGAAAGGATGGCTGAGATGGGTTCCTCTGGTGAATGAAAATCACAGGCTCATAAATTACAGCTTTTGAGGTTAGTCTTGTGGTAGCTAGTACTTTAAATTTGTGATTCCCCTGACGGTATGGGTTGATAGGGAGGACTTTTGGCTTTTCCTCAGACAAGGCCACAGTGCTCAAAATTATGACCTAAAAAGAGAAAGGACCAGGATTTCTAAGGCAACTGAAAAGCAGAGCAGAACTAAGATAAAACATGCCTGGTGTATGAATGTCAGGCATGGGTACCAGATAAGAGGAGAAAACAGGGGAAATGCCACTTTCTCCCTTTAAAAATTAATTTTGCCATTTGAAACACTTGTGATTTTTAATTTCATTAATCACACAGAGCTGTCACTCACTGCACAGAATTTCCATCAGCTTTCCCCACATTTAGCTGGTGTCAAATGATTACTTAGCTAATGGTTATTATTAACCACCGGTTAATAATTTTACTGCTAACACTGAGTGGAAAGTCTACATTTGTTCTTAATGGAGCTTTTTAGGTGCACCCAATCCACTTTTCCCTCGAGCTAGGGGTCTGAGTACCTGCTCCTTAAACAGTTCAGAAAAACCCCGGGAGCATAGTTCCCAGTGTGGTGCTCAGGCCTCCAACTGGCTACAGGTGCAGCTGCAGTGGGGGGCTCGGGGTTTGTTCGGTTTCCTTTTATTTGTGAGAACGGTTTAGACACCAGATTGGAATCTTCCTTATCTAACGTCTCACAAAGTACGAAGGAGACTTCTCACTGGCTGAGCACAAGGAGCTGCGGGGAAGACTACTTGTAATTCTGTGGTGCTCAGAGTCAAGGTCATGATTTTCCCTGACGAAAAAGGCCTTGCCTACGTCACTTTCTCCCTCTTTTTCTTTTTAATATGCTTCGACAACTTGAATTCAGAAGGCAGCCTCACAATTAGGAGACTGAACCACAGCATCTGTGCTAAAAGCCGCCTTAGCTGCTCTAATTAGGACTCCCTTATTCCATTTCTATTTTTCGGGAGAGGACAGGGGACTTTTAATTGGGGCTATTAGAAGTTCTCTTTACACAGTGACACCGTTTGCTAAGTGAAGGCTCCTGCAAAGCCATGCCCACTCTGCAATTACTTCTTGCAGTTCTGAGGAATAATAGTATCTTGTCTCATTTAAAAATAAATCTGAGGCTCAGTCATTACTGCTTTCTCTCCGCAGCCTACTCACATGAATTTCTTCTTGCCAATTAAGAAAACTTTCCATTATTTAAGGAGGTAGTTTTGATCCTAACTGTCCCAGATAATAAGACATATCAAACTAGATTTTATTTGCCCACAGCTCCTTTCTTCCAGATACAAGGCTAATTTAAATGAGCTCAGCTCATCCCATCTGGAGTTCACTCTACAGTGAAATGCTGAAGCTTTGGAATTTCCTGAGCAGGGCTCCCTTTGCCTGTCGCAAGAACTCACCTGAAATAACCCGTATGTTCAGTGCTCGCAGTTTCTCAGAATCACTTCCTTTTAAGAGAACAGATGTCGGTTTGTATTTATGACCTATTCCAAGAAAAGAAATGAAATATTTAGATGATATACAAGCACATTCTTAGTTATATCCCCCATGTTCGCTCAAAGGATTACCAAAGAAAATGGGCCATTCACAACACAGCCTGGAGTAAAAAGACATGAAGAGCTTTCCTTATTAGCACATTTTCCATGGGCAAATACAGATGCTTTCTGAAACCGGTGGCTTCTCCACTACCATAAATGCCATTATGCCATCTCCTCTAATGTAAAGCACCAGCTTATATATACAGAATATTGTTATTTATATTACTGTCTATATTATTATATATACAAATATATATACAGAATATTGAATGTACCCTTAGTATTTAACAATATTGAATGGGCTAAATGGTGTGACATTTTTCATTACTTTATATGCTTGGGTTAATAAGGCAAGTCTTTGAAAGCCACTAAGCCTGTCATTTGGATAGATGTTCTTAAGAACTAAATGTCATTCCCCACCATGGGTCCCTTTTTAGACATTTTTTCTCTCTGGCATCTGTCTCTCTTTCTTAACATGTAATGATATGGAAAAATAGATCAAGAAACTCAAAACTATGAGCTATTTGCAAATAATGCATTTATTTAAGATAATATAACTTTCAAAACTAGAAAGACCTGAGTCTTAATTCTGACATTTTATTAGCTGCATAACTTTTAACAAAACACTTAACTTCTCTGAGGCCTTGGGTTTTTGTTTTTTTTCACCTGTAAGGTGAACATAATAGCACATATCCTGTTACATACTTTGAGAATCTAATAAAATGCTTGTAAATGCTCTGAAAATGGTTATTCTACAAATATACAATATTGATGATGTTATTAGCCAGTAGATTAAGGGTCTTATATATTTAGGTATCAGTGACAAGGCTTGATGTGAAACTGCTCTCAGAAATGCCAGCGACGAATACTTAGCCAAAGGGATTAATAGCATCTTCAGTCAAACCTGGAGGCAACCATTTATTCTACCTACCAAAATGCCTAACACAGCCTTGCCAGGTAAAGAACATAAGAGTCTTAGGAAATAATGCAACCGCCATAATCCTACTGTCCTTTATTGAGAACTACTATGCACTAGACACTGTGTTAAATTCTTACATAGTCTCTTTATTTCAATCCTTACGTCAATCCTGTATGGTAATGGTGATAATTCTTGTTTTAGAGAGGAGAAAAGGGACACTCAGATATGGTAAGTAACTTGCTCAAAGTCACATAACTAGTAAGTGGAAGTACCAGGGTTCCAACCTGTCTGTCTCCAAAGCCCATTCTCATAATGATACATTTTAGACCATCTTTAAGAAAACAGCTGCTCATATTATAAAGCATCCATTAGTTTACTACACCATAGTTTATAGTCAATATCCCCCCTGATAGGTGGATTCCTGTGTTATACTAGTTAGATACTTTTAATATCATCCCTATCCTGATTTCCAATTATACATTTTAGCTCTGCCCAGCCTAAAATCTACTGCCACCCTCACGCTTACTAAAGATTGATTCCCACTCACACTTTTCACCTACAGCCATTCCACTGAAGATCTTCAATTCTGAAATTCTCTGTCAGCACTCCCTATGCTTCTACCTCTCTTCTGCCCTCACGTCCACTAGGCTCCTGCTCACCCTTTGGTCCATCCCCTCCTGCTGTTACATCCAGTTTTTCTTCCCCTCCCATTCGATTGTCTGGGTAGAAGTAAGACACATAAAGGTCTTTGAATGCTGGTACTATGTCTTATTTATGCTTATATTCCTTGGGTTATGTAAAATAGCCACACATATACAGAAGATGCTCAATAAATGGTAAATGGAACTTTCCCAAATGATAGGTTTATTACTCAGTACTTACTTTGCCACAGCCATACTCTTCTGTGACCTTTAAGCAGTTTGTGGATAACAAGGATGAGTGAAAATATAAAAACTAATAGTACTAAAACATACCAAGTGATCTTAATGGAACAAGTGAAATCTGCAAAGAAAAAAATATTATAAAAATACAATGAAATGATGCAACAGATAAGAGGCTATACAGTGGAGTAGCTGGGTTCTACTCAATACTCTGCCCTTAATTGAAAAGCTGAATATATAATCATCACTGTTATGGGGTCACTTGCTCTCCTGAATTCCTTCCTGAGGTAGTAAATGAGGGTATTAAATGAGGAAACTTGACCAGGTGGCTTCCAGGGATCTCTTTATTTCCAAAATTCTAGGATTAATTTCATTTATAGGGTAACAGTTTCATTATCATTGTTATCACTAGGTTAAGACTACAAGAGGCAGAGTCCCAGAGTCAGAGCCATTTGTAATTAGCAAATTTGGCCCTAGGCCATGCAGCCAAATTGTGTCTTCAAGTTAACAAAGTGTAAGTGAGTATAAGAAAAATGGAGAAGAAAGGGAAACACAGACAAAGAGGAAGGTCTGGACTGAGGCATATAAGAGGCCAGAGCAGATGAATAATGAGACCCCCCTGTTTCCGCAGGGGCTCTTATGGCAATGATCAGACCAAGTGCACACATTAATTAAACATACAGTTATCCTAGCCTAAACTTAATAAGGACACAGGTAAAAACTTGTTCATATAAATGACAGTGAGGCAACATGGAAAGTACAGTCACCATCCAGCAATAGCTTAGCACAGTCTCCTTTGGTCCCATAAAGACATACTGGCCAGAAGACCTAGGAATCAGTGACTTAAGAGTTGAATTTTTCATGTCCAAAACACAACTGCCTACTGACTTTCTAAGTCCCCTGTGTGCCCTATTCCTTGCACACAAAACATGGCTAGTGCTTATTCAACTTAGAAGGGTATGTAACTTGTACATAGCTTTGGACACCTTCCCTTATGCGGTTCATGATCCGGATATCCCTTTCACAAAACCTCCCTCCATGGGCAGATGTACATTAATTAGGCACCCAACATTTATACAGAGAAGAGGCTGACTGGAGAAAAGGTAAGATTTGACTGGGATGGCAGCACTCAGCCTCCCCAATATCATTCCCTGCTTTTTAGCCACCAAACCTGCATTCCTCACTCAGCAAATAAAAGCATGCAGTTAACTGGAATGGAAGATTTACAGTGCTAGCAAAAGCCAAAGAGGGTCCAATGACCAAGCTGTCACTGGGCTGAGCAAGCTATAAAAAAAGAATCATGCATTCACCAACTTTATATTACACTAGCGCAATGTAGACAGTTGAGGCCAGGTCAATCAGTGCAGGCACCAAAGCACCAGCAAAAGAGTGTGTCCCCCCTTATCCCATGCTACCCACCTACCCCTCTATCCCTGTAGCCATATTGGAAAGGAACAAGGAAATAGACAGGAATCTGAGAAAATCTAATTTGCTAGCTTGGACTAAATTTAGTTTCATACCCTGGTATTGGCTAGGGCTTTTAAGGGAGATCAAATAGTCTTTGCACAGCAGAGTAAAATATGAATAAAATTTTAATCTTCTACACATGGCAAATGGAGAGACTTTTTCCAGAATACAAAACTACATATTGCACCACTGTTATCTTTCTGAATTATGGACCCAAAAAAGTTGTTAACAACCACTGCACTTCGACTGGAATCTATAGATTTTTTTCATTAACACAAAAGTTACTTCTCTTAAAATTATAACTATTAAATGCTTTATGTTTCCTTTATGTTTTAAAAAGCATAAAAAGCAATTAGATGGATGCATAAGTATACATTGAAATAAATACAAGTTTTAATATCTATAACCCCAACCTCTTTGTCTTTCGGATTTCAATATAGTCACCTTCTCTATGCAGCCTTTCCAAAACCTACCTTTCAACCTCACTCCTGAACCACAGGGAACTGATTCCTCTGTTGAGATCCTCTCAGATCTCATCAGACTCTCAGATCCTCTCTTGTGCCCCACATACATACACACACCTTGAAATGCCCCCTAATTGCAGAGGCTATAGAGCCCTGGGCAAACTAGCTCACAGGAGGAATTTCTTGGAAGTCCTATTTTCCTTTAAAAATGCATACATATCATATATTTGTGTTCACTTTAAAATAAATAGGATATTTTAAAAATAATTATCTCTAAAAAGTAAAGCTTTAAAAAAGCATCTAAGGCAATCTGAAAGGCTTCCATACATCTGGAATATCAAAACACACAGCAAATTATCCCAGCACCTGTCACCCTAAGGCACTTGTTTTATATTCACCTGTTTTTTTGTGTCCCCAATGCCTGGTGTTCTGCTTGGAATACTGTAGGTACACATGAAATGGCTAGAATATAAAATGCTCTTCAAAAGTAGACTTTATGGGTGAAGTAGGGGCACACTGCTCAGTAGGAAAGACCAATTATGGTCACTCAGAATAGGGTGCCTAGGAAGTTAATCAACCTTAAACAGAATTAAGATATATGTAAGTTTTATCTTTCAGGCTCCTAACTTTCCTTCGTTCAGTGACCCAAAGTGCCTAGCTTGCACCCTACCTCTCTTTTGGGCTTTACATTGAAAATCACATTTAATCCCAGCCTAGTTCTCAGCTCTAGGAGAAGACATATTAAATCAATTCCAAATAAGATTTTAATAGCCTGTTGCAATGTACATGGATATTCACATTTAAAAATAAATCTACCCTTTAAAGCCCAAGTGTGGCCACATTACTTCAAGTACATCTAATAGGCATGTCCACAAGTTATTCTGGGACAGAGGGTCTTTCTAATGTCCCTCAGATAACAACCCATAGATGCCTCCTTTGCCTCTGGGTAGAGCTAAGTGCCATAAAAAGGAAATTTTGAACAAAAAATAAACAGATTAAAGTACTAACATTCTTCCCAGTCATATCATTTCATCAGTAAAATTCAACTATTTTAGTGAAGTTAATGTGACAGCTTTTATTTAACTTTATATCTGATTCTATTTTCCCTCTTATTTACTTAAAAACTTACTTTTTACATCCAGGTACAAAGAAATGTGCATACAATTATTTGGATATTCCATAATTCCACAAGTATGGTTTATAAGCTTTTCCTTGACTGGCTCGTCCTCCATGATGACTGACTTTCTCATGTGGGTTTTTAGATTACAGGTAATTTTATATTCCTCCAAGTGGTCATCTATAGAAGCTACAGTGAAGTTAAAATGTTGACAAGGTGAATGAAAATCATTTGCTTTCACTTCTGTTGGTCCTTTCATGATAAGAGCTAGAAAGAGATTTTTTTAAGTGTTATTTGCAAAATAGTAATACATAGTAAGAAAACGCATACAATTCAAAACTAAATCTCCTTCCTTCTCTACAAAACAAGTTGAAACAAGAAGTTACCCGCACTAAAAATAATGGTTAAAGTGCTTACATTTTTTTAAGGTTGTGAAAAACAGGTGACCATAGGGTTGAATCAAAATTGGAGCATGTCAAGAAAATACAGACATTTCCTTGATGGCTGTAGGACAGTCTGTATTCCAAAAGTTGCAATAACATTTCCATCCCACATTGCACTAGTATGCTAAGCCTGCCGTAACAAAGTACCGTAAGCTGGGTGGCTTAAATAACAGAAATGTACTGTCTCATAGTTGTATAGGCGAGAAGTTTGAGATTGAAGTTTGAGTTGCTTCCTTCTGAGGGCTGAGGGAAGGATCAGTTCCTTGCCCCTCTCCTGTCTTCTGGTGGTTCGCCTGCACTCTTTGGCATTCTTGGCTTACAGAAGCTTCACCCTGATCTCTGCCTTCACCTTCACATGGTGCTCTTCCTGTGTGCCTGCCTGGGTCCGAATTTCCCCTTGGGATGAGGACACTAATCATTTTGGGGTAGGGTCCACTCTAATGACTTCATCCTAACTTAATTAGTTGTCTCTACAACAACCTTATTCCCAAATAATATCACATTCCAAGCCCCTGGGGGTTAGGACTTCAAATATAATTCAACCCATAACACATGTGTTGACCTAAACCTTTGCCACTCATGATAAGTGGGTAGAGTCTAATACCTTTCCCCTTAAATCTTGGTGGGAGGGTTTATGACATGCTTGTAGCCAACCAAATGCAGACTAAAAGTGACACTGCATGAGGAAGCCAGAAAAGGTGAAACAATTTCCCCCTTGTTCTTTGGAACATGAACAATAGAGCCTTGAGCCACTGTGTAACAGTTCAGCATTATGGCTGCCATGCTGTGAGGAAGCCCAGACTGGCCCAAGTGGAAAGATCACATAGAGAAACTCTAAGACTCTGTGAAGAGAAAGAAATAGCCACCTGCCTCCAGCTGCACCAGCTCCCTCTGCTTTAGGTCCAGGCCCTCTGTCTGACTCCAACAGTACGAGGTGCTTCACCCCGAAATGCCCAGTGATGCCCATTCTGAATCCCTGACCCACAGAAAGAAGAAGGAAAAGAAACAAAAGGAAGGAAAGAAAGAGAGAAACAAAGTAGAAAGAAAGAGAGAAAAAAGAAAGGAAGAGGAAAGAGACGAGAGAAAAGGGAAAAAAAAGTGGCTGTTGTTGTTTTAAGCCACTGAATTCAGGCATGATTAGTTCCCCAGCCATAGCAAGTGGGATAACTTTTCAATGCACTGTTTTACTTTTCAGGAGGCAGAGAAGTACCATCTGGGAGCTACCAACCCTTCAAACACTTCTAATTCTCTGTCATCATAAAGGTGTATCCCCAATTTGCTTTCTGGTGAATTTCACCCAGAACCCTGCAATAGCTATAACATTAGTTGAAAAAGAAAGGGACATGTCTATTGTCCTTCCCCCAAAGTCATTGCCAGGAAATCTTGTTCCCTCTCTGGAAGAATGGGGAAAATGCCAAACAGAATGGTACAGGAAGCAATCTCACTGAATAGGTAGGACCAATAAATCTGATGCTTGGGCTTGAGGCCACCAATATATTTTATGACTGTACATGAATTCTTTAAGTTCTCAATGATCCAAATTGATTTGACTTAATTAAATAATAATATTGGTTTCCTAGCAAGGTTCAGTTAGACATTACGGATAATACAAAGTTATTCTTTTATTCATTCATTAAGCAAATATGTATTAAGTGCCTAATGTCAGACCTTATGCTAAGATCTGGAAATATAGTAGTGAACAAAGTCCCTATCCAGGCTTACTAGATAGTCAGACAACTAAAAAGACAATTCATATACAGTGGATAAATGTTAGAGTAGGTAAAAAATGAATCAAGGATTCAATGACTCCTTGGGGAATCAGTATTTGATTTTGCCATGAGAAGCTACATGTTTACTTAGAATTTTTTTATTCACTTTTAAATATTCAATACCCTTAAAGAGAACATACCAAGTAATCTTTTAAATCAAATATAGTGAATTATGGTGGTATTTTCATGTGTTTTAAGAGAAGATACTTGTTTTCAATAAATCAAAGAAAAACCAAGAACAAGGCATATTCCAATCCCTGCAAGTCACTCATCAAGAGTGACCCCACTGTATTCCAGTGCCACTGGACTTAGAATTGGAATATAGTATTCATGCTTTTTAACAGAATAAGGGAATTTATCCTTAATAAATTTTATTCTCACTTTCACTCTGCATTTACCTTTTGATGTTTGTTCCTGAGAAATAAAATCCATGTTTCCTTCGAACTCGCAAGCCAAACATGAAGAGCACATTTTAAATTCATTTGTGATGTCTTGGCAAATCCTGGTGAAGTTTTCAAAGTGGGAATGATTTAGAAAGAGTCCCATAATAGTCTGTGTTTCCCTTATTGGTTGAAGAAAAGTCACAAAAGAAAAATTTAAAGAGGAGAGTGAATAGGTGAAATCAGGTTGTAAACACAATTCCAGACATGATAACTCCAGCTTGCTTCCTATAAGAAAAAAAAAATTTCTTTACTCTGAAATTTGAGTTTTTATCATTCAAATAAATACACAATAAGCTTCCAGTTTCTCTTAGGCAAATTCAGTACATTTCAGCTTCTCAGTGAAAAGACTTGTTTTAAATGAATTATCATCCACTCAATTTAAATATCTTTATTTCAGATTTGTCATCATTATTAATTTTCACAGAAGACACATCCTTGTAGAAAAGTTCTTGGAAATCCTAGCATTTAAAAATTGTCTTTGGAATCTTGAATGTACAATCGCTTCAACAACATTATGGTTACTAGATCCCCTATTATCAAGTCACCCCCCACGTAACCCACTACAGTCACTGTCCATCAGTGTACTAAGATGTTATAGAATCACAACTTGTCTTCTCTATAAATACTGCCTTTCCCGTGTCCCCCGCCGCTGCATTACATGTGCTAATCGTAATGCCCCTTTATCTCCCTTATCCCTCCCTTCCCACCCATCTTCCCCAGTCCCTTTCCCTTTGGTAACTATTAGTCCGCTCTTGGGTTCTGTGAGTCTGCTGCTGTTTTGTTCCTTCAGTTTTTTTCTTTGTTCTTATACTCCACATATGAGTGAAATCATGTGATACTTGTCTTTTTCGGCTTGGCTTATTTCACTGAGCATAATACCCTCTAGCTCCATCCATGTTGTTGCAAATGGTAGGATTTGTTTTCTTCTTATGGCTGAATAATATTCCATTGTGTATATGTACCACTTCTTCTTTATCCATTCATCTACTGATGGACACTTAGGTTGCTCCGATTTCTTGGCTATTGTTAATAGTGCTGCAATAAACATAGGGGTGCCTATGTCTTTCTCAAACTGGGCTGCTGAAGTCTTAGGGTAAATTCCTAGAGGTGGAATTCCTGGTTCAAATGGTATTTCTATTTTGAGTTTTTTGAGGAACCTCCATACTGTTTTCCACAATGGTTGAACTAATTTGCATTCCCACCAGCACTGTAGGAGGGTTCCCTTTTCTCCACATCCTCCCCAACATTCGTTGTTGTTTGTGTTTTGGATGTTGGCCATCCTCAATGGTGTGAGGTGATATCTCATTGTGGTTTTAATCTGCATTTCTCTAATGATTAGCGATGTGGAGTATCTTTTCATGTGCCTGTTGGCCATATGAATTTTTTCTTTAGAGAAGTGTCCATTCATGTCCTCTGCCCATTTCTTAATTGGATTATTTGCTTTTTGTTTGTTAAGGTGCGTGAGTTTTTATATATTTTGGACGTCAATCCCTTATCAGATACGTCATTTATGAATATATTCTCCCATACTGTAGGATGTCTTTTTGTTCTACTGATGGTGTCCTTTGCTGTACAGAAGCTTTTCAGCTTGATATAACCCCACTTGTTCATTTTTGCTATTGTTTCCCTTGCCCGGGGAGATATGTTCATGAAGATGTTGCTCATATTTATGTCTAAGAGATTTTTGCCTATGTTTTTTTCTAAGAGTTTTATGGTTTCATAACTTACATTCAGGTCTTTGATGCACCTTGAGTTTGCCTTTGTGTATGGGGCTAGACAGTAGTCCAGTTTCCTTCTCTTACATGTAGCTGTCCAGTTTTTCCAACACCAGCTGCTGAAGAGGCTATCTCCTCATTGTATATCCAAGGCTCCTTTATCAAATATTAATTGACTGTGTATGTTTGGGTTAATGTTTGGATTTTCTATTCTGTTCCACTGGTCTGTGGGTCTGTTTTTGTGCCAATATCAAATTGTCTTGATTACTGTGGTTTTGTAGTAGAGCTTGAAGTCAGGGAGTGTAATTCCCCCTGTTTGATTCCTCCTTTTCAGGACTGCTTTGGCTATTCGGGATCTTTTGTGGTTCCATATGAATTTCAGAATTATTTGTACCAGTTCATCGAAGAAACCTGTTGGTAGTTTGATAGGGATTGCATTGAATCTGTAGATT
>JAVSCE010016058.1:0-45942 GCA_032199065.1 Smutsia gigantea
AAAGTAAGAAAGGAAAAAAACAAAAGGGGAAAAAAAAAGAAGGAAGAAAAAGAAAAAAAAAACGCCCACCAGGAGTAGATTCTGTGAGGTTGCTGTAGGTTGTGCTGCTGCTCCACTGTTCCATTCCGCTGGACCCTTTGTGGTGCCTGCTCGGTGTGTGAGGGGGGGAATGAATGGGAGGCTGCTGTTCTCTGTGGGAATCCTCGGCAGGGCTCCTTTGCTTGGCGCTGGGCTAGTGGTCTGAAGTTCCCCATGACTCCCAGCCTGCTGGGCTGAGTGTGCTGGGGCAATTTTGTTCCGCTGTTGGGCCCTTGTCTCTTTAAGACTTTTAAAAAAGCACGTGCTTTTCTCTTGTCCCAAGGAGCCAGCAGAGAGGATCCAGCTGCGCCGTCCCTCTCAGTTCCTGCCCCTCTGTCTCTCCAATCTCCGATACATTGCGCGATGTGTGTCAGGGCTCCCCGTGCAGATCACTAGGGCTGGTTATTTGGTGGGCCCATGCCTCCACTCCCTCCCTGCTCTGAATCCTTTCTTCCCGGTGGTGCGCTTGGGTGGGGGACCGCTCGTGTCCCACCGGGTGGCGGCCCCATATTGTACCCGCTTCATGAAGCGCTGAGTCCCCGTAGGTGCAGCTGTAACCTGGCTGTTGTACTGTATCTTCTGGTGTCTCTTTTAGGAATAGTTGTATTTATTGTATTTTCATAAATATATGTCATTTTGGGAGGAGATTTCCACCACCCTGCTCACGCTGCCATCTTCCCAGAAGTCCCCTCACCCGTTTTAGTTTGAAGGACATTTTATTGCCTATTATATGTCAGCATTTTACTAGCTATTATTTCCATTTAGGAATAATCTACTGCATTATCTCTTGGGATTTTGGGTAATCATTAACATCTTCAGCATTAGATTTCCTGTAACTATTATTTTTATTAATACCATTTTTTAATTCATCGTTGGAGATGAACACTTTCATGTTTTGCACATAATATCTCCAAAATTAGCTTTCTGCCAGAACATACTGGTTTCACTCTAGATATCTCTTCAGAGTAACTATTTACAAATATTTTGAAAAACGGAATTTGTAATAAGTGAGCAAATGACTCTCTTTGGTGATTTATGTTTTTTAGAATAATTTTCTCTTTTGAATCATAGTTTTCTCAGAATGTCTCATCAAATGCTTTTATTTTCCTGATGCTGAAAAACATATTCCTAATATTTTAGGTATAAATATTGGTCCCCAAGTTATCTCCTTCAACCATTACCATCTAATTATGAGCCATCAGTTTCTCTTAAGACTCGCAATTTCTTTCTTTCTTTCTGTGACTTGGAAGTAAATCCAGAGTAGCAGTTCCATTGCTTCTTATGGCTTTCAAAAAATAAAATTTTAATACATGATAATTTGGTGGATGTAACATTTGAGGAGGCTTTTTCTTCAACAGATGTCTCCATCTTGACCCACTAATTGTTACATCATTGTCAATTTTGTAGCCTATTTCAGAAATTCACAAATACTACCCACCAACTCAAATACCAATTAATATGTACTGCCATAATAGCAGTGCTTACTGTATCCTTTAATTTGAAAACTCACCCTTGGGTTTATAGTTTAAGTTTTCTGGATATTTTTTAAAGTGTGTGTCTTTCTCTTGTCCAATCCTCGTATTAAGTCCATTTGTAACTAATAATGTATATACTTTCTTGGAAATAATATAATCAAGAGATCAATTTTACTATGGGAAGAACCAATAAAGTCAATTAATAGCCTAAACAAATACACAGAACAAAGCACAATATAGACGGATCGATGACTTCACAGAGATTCTTGTATTTACCTTTTTCAGGTAATATAGTGTCTTCTGATTCTACAGGAATTTTTCCGTCAGTGGCATTAGTTTCTTTCTTAAAAGTACAACTTCTTAAAGTGGATTTTGACAGGAAAACATTGTACATCCTTAATATTTGTCTCTTGCTAAACTCTAGAGAAAGTAGAGATGCAAATAGCACTATTATTTCCTTAAAGAGTCCTAAAAGCTCCCTGGATATACACACAAACAACAAAGCAAGGTAGGATAGGTGCAGTTAAGTCTGTGTGCAGTAAACACAGTACTATAATACTTCTGATAAAGGAATATCATATTTTGGTGTTATAAACAAAGGTTTTTGTGTAGATATTATGGAATGAATTGTATCCTCCCAAAATTTATACACTGAAGCCCTAACCCTAATGTGACTGTACTTGGAGACAGAGCCTTTTAGAAGTAGTTAAGGTTAAACGAGGTCCTAGGATGTGGCCCTAATCCAATTGGACTGATATTCTTATAAAAAGAGGGTGAGATATAAAACAAATGTCTCTCTGCACAAGCAGAGAAAAGGCCATGTGCAGACATAGTGAGAAGGCTTCCTTGCAAGCACAAGGGAGAGTCCATGCTAGTAACTAATCCTGCTGGCACCTTGGTCCCTTGGTCTAAGAATTCCAGCCTCCAGATCTCATAGAAAATAAATTTCTGTTGTTTAAGAAACCCAGTCTGTGTTGTTTTGTTATGGAAGCTTGAGCAGACTAATATAAATATAGTAGATAAGTAGATTCTAATATCAAAATATTGGAAGAAATAATATAAAATATGCTTTTTTCCTATTTCTTTATTATTAGCTTATTTTCAGTGCACCAATCAGAATGACTTTACTTAATTGATATTCAACAATTAATTAATATATGCATGTCTTGATTTCCCTCTTCCCTTATAGAATTATTTAAATTGATGAGTAGACTTGCTTATTTTCAGATTCAGATCAAGTTGAGGGTATGTTTGGAATCATAAAAACCTGAATAAACTTAGAAATGTCATAAACTGGTGACAAAGCTTGGTGCTGCTCTGTAACACCAAAAACCTCTCCCTCAAAGTGGCTGTAACTACTTTAACTTTATTATTTTCCATTGCTACAAAGGCTCTATTAGAAATTTAGTCAGAGAGAAAAATATTGGGGAGTGAGGAATATTAAAATATAATTTTAAAATTAAAGAAAAATATTCAAGGAAAAGCTATGAAATTTATCGTTAATATCCAGGAGATTGAGTAGAGTCTTCAAATCGGGTCACTAAGTAAAATTTTATTAATATTAGGCCAGAATATTGTTAAAAAATACATATATGAGGCTTTCTTTGAAGGACCTCTTTCATGAAAAATTGGAAGGAAAGCTGTGCTTACAATATCATTAATATGTCAAAAATTTTCATCCCCTTAGTCATGTTTTATATACAATGATAAATGCATATGGGGGAAATATATGTTAATGAGAAATATATTTTTGATAAGGAATATTCCAGTGACTATACCTATCACTGTTAAAATGCAATGTGACAATATGCATGACAGTAACTCAATAACTGTTTGATCCCATGGAGATCTTCCATCGCCACATGTTACAACAGATCTGTATAACTGGTGAGAAGCACTGTCCCCACCTCATTATATCTCATGCCTCTGCTGACTTAATGCCCTGTTTGACTATACACACTCCATGACAGCACACCTCTATACTATAGAAGTCAAATGGAATTCCTATTCTTCATTTAAATAAAGCTAGTCATAACACCATTTCATTTAGAAACCACTTATGATTTCATACCTACTATGGAATGTATATCTGAAGCTGATGTGCTCATTATAATATATACAGATTTAAATTGAACTGGTGAAAATGGCATCTAAGAACTGAGAATGGCACTCATATCCCAAAGGATTCTCAAAAAAAATTTACGTGTATTATCATATTTTAATCCTTATAATAACCCAAAAGGCAGGAACTAGGTTTTTCTTAAGTTTACTAACAGGGAGACAAGGGGAAAGAATGGTTTAGCAACTTGTTCAAAGTCCAACAGGCAAGCCCCACATTTAGGTCTATCTTAAGACCATGAACTTAACCATCATGCTAGACTGACTTGGAAAGGGGACAAATGTTAAATATGTATGATGTATGCATAAAACATGTTTAATGAAAATTATACAGGCCTTATATAAGGAATGTCAGTTTCCTCAGTCTAACAAGCCCACTATCTAATACCTTAAGTTAATGAGTAGACTGGGTGAGTACTTCCATACAGCTGAGATGGAATATAAGAATAAAGACTTAAAAGGAATGAGCAATTATTATGGTGAGACATGGAGAGCTTGGAGAGAAGTGACCCGAATTTTGAATTCAGCCAGTTGGATCAATATGTGGCATATGTTGAGGCTTACAGTTTCATTTTGTTTTCTCGATCACACTTAAAGATATCTTCACTGAAGTACGCCCTTTAGAAAATATTATCTTACCAAGAACCCAAATAAAAATCATATACTAAAAACAAAACAAAGTAAAATAAAACTGTACCTGGGCCTACCCAAGAAAATTTTCTGAAAACATTGTTGTTATTACTATTATTTACATCAAGTATCTTTTTTTGTGGCTATTTCTTTTTTTTTTATGTTAACTATGATGATTTTTACTCACCAACTTTTTGTTTCCGTGGCTGTTATCAATCAATTAATTAATTAATTAACTAATTAATTTTAATTTTGGTTTTATTAATGTACAATTACATGAGCAACATTATGGTTACTAGACTCCTCTATTATCAAGTCCCCACCATATACCCCATTACAGTCACTGTCTATCAGCCTAGTAAAATGCTATAGAATCACTACTTGCCTTCTCTGAGCTATACTGCCTTCCCCGTGTCTCCCAACCCATTATGTGTGCTAATTGTAATGCCCCTTTTTCCCCCTTATCCCTCCCTTCCCACCCATCCTTCACAGTCCCTTTCCCTTTGGTAACTGTTAGTCCATTCTTGGGTTCTGTGAGTCTGCTGCTGTTTAGTTCCTTTGGTTTTTCCTTTGCTCTTATACTCCACAGATGAGTGAAATCATTTGATACTTGTCTTTCTCTGCCTGGCTTATTTCACTGAGCATGATACCCTCCAGCTCCATCCATGTTGTTGCAAATGGTAGGATTTGTTTTCATCTTATGGCTGAATAATATTCTTTTGTGTATACGTACCACGTCTTCTTTATCCATTCATCTGCTGATGGACACTTAGGTTGTTTCAATTTCTTGGCTATTGTAAATAGTGCTGCGATAAACATAGGGGTGCATATGTCATTTTCAAACTGTGCTGCTGCATTCTTAGGGTAAATTCCTAGGAGTGGAATTCCTGGGTCAAATGGTATTTATATTTTGAGTTTTTTAAGGAACCTCCATACTGCTTTCCACAATGGTTGAAGTATTTTACATTCTCACCAGCAGTGTAGAAGGGTTCCCCTTTCTCCACATCCTCACCAACACTTGTTGTTGTCTGTCTTTTGGATGGTGGCCATCCTAACTGGTGTTTGAGGTGATATCTCATTGTGGTTTTAATTTGCATTTCTCTGACAATTAGTGATGTGGAGCATCTTTCCATGTGCCTGTTGGCCATCTGACTTTCTTCTTTGGAGAAGTGTCTGTTCAGCTCCTCTGCCCATTTTTTAATTGGCTTATTTGCTTTTTGTTTTTTGAGGTGCATGAGCTCTTAATATAATTTGGATGTCAACCCCTTATCACATATATCTTTTATGAATATATTCTCTCATAGTTTAGGATGTTTTTTTGTTCTACTCATGGTGTCCTTTGCTGTACAGAAGCTTTTTAGTTTGATATAGTCCAACTTGTTCATTTTCGCTTTTGTTTCCCTTGCCCGGGGAGATATGTTCATGTCCAAGAGATTTTTGCCTATGTTTTTTCTAAGAGTTGTATGGTTTCATGACCTACATTCAGGTCGTTGATCCATTTTGAGTTTAATTTTGTGTATGGGGTTAGACAATAATCCATTTTCATTCTCTTACATGTAGCTGTCCAGTTTTGCCAACACCAGCTGTTGAAGAGGCTCTCATTTCCCCATTGTATATCCATGGTTCCTTTATCATGTATTAATTGAACATATATGCTTGGGTTTATATCTGGGCTCTCTAGTCTGTTTCATTGGTCTATGGGTCTGTTCTTGTACCAGTACCAAATTTTCTTGATCACTATTTTTTTAAAGATAAAGATCTTGTATTGTGGGGAAAAATGAGCACACATTTAATTTAAACCTTGTTCTAATCTATGCATATATCAAAAAGTGAAAACAGAATTTAACTTTTAACTTTTACCTATGACCTTTGAAGAAAAGAGGTACAAACTGGTAAAAGTTTGTAAGGTAATTGGAAGTATGGGAATAATACAAATTCATAAAACTAACTTTATACAACAGTCTACCATTGAGTAAGACAAGTGTAAAAAACACTGTTGTAACAAAATAGAAGAACCTAAGTCTAGACAATAGATGAAGTAGTAAATACTTAACATAGATTGTTTCTCTGTTTTGGCTTCATGAAGTATAAAATGCCTGAATCACAGGACTGTGACTTATCTCCCAAAACCTCATTGTCTGAGAAAACACTCTCTAAAAGCAAGAGTGAGGAATTACTATGAGAATTCTGAGCAACATGAAAAGACACTTGTTCACCTTTATAACAATATCAGTTCTCCAGCAGTTGAAAAAATTAGATAATTAAACGAGATCCTTCTCTGTGAGCTTGGGATAATACCTACCTTCCTACTCTACTTCAAGCTATAATTATTTTTACAACCCTCTTTTGTTCTTCCTTTTCTTCTTCCCTCATTTAATCATTTTCTCTCCTTTTCCTCATCAATATTAACTAAGTTCCTGCTAGAGACTTTTTCAAGTCTTAAAAATATGTAGATAAATTAAACTCCTAAGAAACTCCAATTCTGTGGAAAATGAGAGAAAGAGTAGTGGGAGGGACATGGCTCATTTATGGATAATCTACCTTACATGCTTCATTTTGTTTCATCATCACAACAATAAGATTGGTTGTATTTAACCTATGTGGAAACTGGGCCTTGTAGTTTTTAGAAAGTTGTCAAAGGATTGGAGATAAGTGAGCAAAGTATCTTTGAACTCAGAAAATAAGTATTTCTGCAACTTAACTAGCATGGAGATGTTATTAATGAGGTATAGAAGAAAGACATCAAGTGAATTTTAAGTATGTCTGTTGGCAATAGGGGAGGACTGAGTGATCATAATAGGCTGGGTGGAGAGGATGATAGGAACTTAGATTAGAAGAAGAGTAGATAAAATTGATGGACAATTTAGGAAATGGTGATCTGGGCACAGCAAGCTGTGTTTGCAAAGGCACAGTACTATGGGAAAACATGGGCTAGTTGGTATTTGGTGAACCAAAATTTATGAAGTATAGCTGCATCACCGTACAGCTGGATCAATGGTAGGAATGATAGTCACAGAACTTGAATGGATTGCACAGATGAGATGGAGAAAGATCTGGTAAGATATGGAATTAGAGTACTAAAGATGGTGGCGTGAGATGTGAGACAGAGACCTCCTCCTAAAACCACATATAATGTGAAAATATAATTTAATACAACTAATCCTGACAGAGAAAAAGGAAAGAAGGCTGCACCATACTGCATACACCTGGAGAAAAGAGAAGACCTCATGGAACAGAATAACATACCAAAGCTGTGACCTGGTGGGGCCTAAGCGCTTCCCGAACCCCAGCTCACTAGAGGGAGGTAGAGAAAGAGAGCAGCGAGGGAGTGGAGGCCTGGGATTGCTGAACACCTACCCTGGAGAACTTTTCTGGGAGCATGAGCCTACATTGCATGGTGCTCTGGTGATTTAGTGTGGTTGGAAAGCTAAGACAGGCAGAATACCTGGGGAGATGGAGATTCCAGCTGCTTGTGGAAAACAGGGATCCATATCCGGCTAATGTGGGCGGGCAGTCTGAGAGACTTCCTAAAAGGGAGAGGGCTGCTAAAGGGGCAAGGAGCTTACTGCTCAGGAGAAAGACAGGTAGACAAAATATTCCAGTGCACTCTGCCCAGCAGGTTGGGAGCTTAAACAATGTTCAGGCACTCCATCCCATGGCTGGCTACGCAGCTCCAAGGCCTCCCACCATGATACACAGCCTGCTGTGTCTTCCTCCTGACTAGCCTGAACCTGGCTCATGCTCGCAAACCAGCAACCCCTGCTGTGGCATCCAGCCAGCCAGAGGAAAGCCCTACCTATGGCATCTACAAACACAAAGCATAGAGGCTTACACCTGTGTGTTCAGCCCACTGCTTCTGGCAATAGAGGCAGGCATAGCAGCCAGGAAGGAGGAAACAGCTCTTTCCCCCCATCAAGCACCAACACTGCTCCCCTGTAACCCCTGACATTGCTCCAGGGTCTGAGAAGCTCCAGAGAGTAGAGCTTTTGGGTACTACAGGGCACCACAGACAAATTATGAAACATCAAAGGAACCCAACTCAAAGCAAAATTATGAATACACCTGAGAAAGAGTCAAATGAAATTGACCTAATGAACCTTCTTGAAAGAGATTTCAAAATAAAAATCATTAACGTGCTCATGGAGGTACAGAAAATATTCAAGGACGAATTTAGGATGGAAATCCAATTGTTGAAGAACACAATGGAGGGTACTAAAAGAAGATTAGATACAGAGGAGCGGATAAATGAAATAGAAATTAGGGAATAGGAATACAAAGAGTCGGAGGCACAGAGAGAAAAAAGGATCTCTAACAATGAAAGAATACTGAGAGCACTGTGTGACCAATGCAAATGGAACAATATTCGTATTATAGGGGTACCAGAAGAAGAAGAGAGAGAAAAAGATCTAGAAAGGTAATCTGAGGAGGTAATTGCTAAAAACTTCCCCAGTCTGGAGAAGGAGATAATCTCTCAGGCCATAGAGGTTTAATATCTCCCAACACAAGGGACCCTATGAGGACAACACCAAGACATATAATAATTACAATGGCAAAGATCAAGGATAAGGACAGAGTATTAAAAGCAGTCAGAGAGAGAAATAAGATCACATACAAAGGAAAAACCATCAGGCTATCATCAGACTTCTCAGCAGAAACCTTACAGGCTAGAAGAGTGGCATGATATGTTTAATGCACCGAAGCAGAAGGGCCTCGAACCAAGAATACTTTATCTGGAACGGTTATCATTTAAATTTGAAGGAGGGATTAAACAATTTCCAGATAAACAAAAGCTGAGAGAATTTACCTCCCACAAACCATCTCTACAGTGTATTTTGGAGGGACTGCTATAGAGGGAAGTGTTCCTCAGGTTAAATAGCTGTCACCAGAAGTAATAAAAAGGGATAGACAAAGAGTAAAGAATATGGTACCTAATATATAAAGAATGGAGAAGGAAGAAGAGGGGAAAAAAAGGACCTTTTTATTGTTTTTGTAATAGCATATTACGTGAGTTAAATTAGACTCTTACATAGTGATGAAGTTACTCATGAAGCGTTGGTAACCACGAATCTAAAGCCTGCAATGGCAAAAAGTACATACCTGTTGATAATCATCCTAAATGTTAATTGCCTGAATGCACCAATCAAAAGACACAGAGACACTGAATAGATAGAAAAACAAGACACAACTATATGTTGCCTACAAGAGACTCACTTTAACCCCAAAGACATACACAGAAAAAGCAGACTTCAAAACAAAGAAAGTAATAATGATAAAGGCATCAGTCAAGCAAGAGGATATAACCATTATAAATATCTATGCACCTAACACAGGAGCACCTACGTATGTGAAAGAAATACTAAGAGATTTAAAGGATGAAATAGAATGAAATGCATTAATTTTAGATGACTTCAACACATCACTCCCTCCAAAGGAGAGATCAACCAGACAGAAAACAAGTAAGGACACAGAGCCACTGAACAACACAGTAGAACATATGGACCTAACAGACATCTACATAACTCTACACCCAAAAGCAGCAGGATACATATTCTTCTCAAGTGCACATGGAACATTTTCCAAAATAGGTCACATACTAGGCCACAAAAGGAGCCTCAGTAAATTCAAAAATACTGAAATTCTACCAACCATCTTCTCAGATCACAAAGGTATAAAACTAGAAATAAATTGTACAAAGAAAACCAAAAAGCTCACAAACACATACAGGCTTAACAACATGCTCCTAAATAATCAATGGATCAATGTCCAAATTAAAATCAAGCAATACATGGAGACAAATACAAAAGCTCAATGCCTCAACTTCTGTGGGATGTAGCAAGGGCAGTTTTAAGTGGGTAGTATATAGCAATCCAGGCCAATTTAAAGAAGTAAGAACAATCCCAAATGAATAGTCTAAAGTCACAATTATTGAAACGAAAAAGAAAAGTAAATGAAGCACGAAGTCAGAAGAAGGAGGGACATAATAAAGATCAGAGAAGAAATAAAATTGAGAAGAATAAAACAGTAGAAAAAATTAATGAAACCAAGAGCTGGTTCTTTGAGAAAATAAAAAAAAATAGATAAACCCCTAGACAGACTTATTAAGAAAAATGAGAATCTATACACATCAACAGAATCGGAAATGAGAAAGGAAAAATCATGACGGACACCACCAAAATACAAAGAATTATTAGTGAATACTATGAAAGTCTATATGCTAACAAATTGAATAACCAAAAAGAAATGGACAACTTTCTAGAAAAATACAACCTTTCAAGACTGACCCAGGAGGAAACAGAAAATCTAAACAGACCAATTTCCAGCAATGAAATTGAATCAGTTATAAAAAAACTACCCAAGAACAAAACAACAGGAGGAGATGGATTCACCACTGAATTTTATCAGACATTTAGAGAAGACATAATACCCATTCTCCTTAAAGTATTACAAAAAAATAGAAGAGGAGGGAATACTTACAAACTCATTCTATGAAGCCAGCATCACTGTAATACTAAAACCAGGCAAAGACACCACAAAAAAAGAAAACTACAGACCAATATTCCTGATGAATATAGTGGCAAAAATACTCAACAAAATATTAGCAAACCAAATTCAAAAATAATTCAAGAGGATCATACACCCTGATCAAGTGGGATTCAACCCAGGGATGCAAGGATTGTAGAACATTCGAAAATCCATCAACATCATCCACCACATCAACGAAAAGAAGGACAAAAAACACAAGATCATTTCCATAGATGCGCTGAAAAAGCACTCGACAAAATTCAACATCCATTCATGACAAAAACTCTCAACAAAATGGATATAGAGGGCAAATACCTCAACAAAATAAAGTCCATATATGACAAACACACAGCCAACATCATACTTAACAGTGAGAAGCTGAAAGCTTTTCCCCTAAGATTGGAAACAAGACAAGGATGCCCACTCTCCCTGCTTTTATTCAACATAGTATGGATGTCCTACCCACGGCAATCAGAAAATACAAAGGAATAAAGGCATCCATATTGGTAAGGAAGAAGTCAAACTGTCACTGTTTGCAGATGACATGGGGTTGTACATAAAAAAGCCTAAAGAATCCACTCCAAACTACTAGAACTAATATCTGAATTCAGGAAAGTTGCAGGATACAAAATTAATACAGAGAAATCTGTTGTATTCCTATATACTAAGGATGAACTAGCAGAAAGAGAAATCAGGAAACTAATTCCATTGACAATTGCATCAAAAAGAAAAAAACACCTAGGAATAAACCTAACCAAGGAAGTGAAAGACCTATACCCTGAAAACTATAAGACACTCCTAAGGGAAATTAAAGAGGATACTAATAAATGGAAATTCACCCATGCTCTTGCATAGGAAAAATTAAAATTGTTAAAATGGCCATCCTCCCTTAAGCAATCTACAGATAAAATGGAATCCCTATCAAAATACCAACAGTATCCTTCAACAAACTGGAACAAATAGTTCTAAAATTCATATGAACCACAAAAGACACCAAATAGCAAAAGCAATACTGAGAAGAAAGAATAAAGCTGGGGATCTCACTTACCAAGTTCAACCTCTACTACAAAGCCACAGTGTAATCAAGAAAAGTTGGTACTGGCATAAGAACAGACCAATAGACCAGTGGAACTGAATAGAGAGTCCAGATATTATTAACCCAAGCATATATGGTCAATTAATATATGATAAAGGAACCATGGATATACAATGGCAAAATGACAGCCTCTTTTCAACAGCTGGTGTTGGCAAAACTGGACAGCTGCATGTAATAGAATGAAACCTGATCATTGTCTCACCCCATAGACAAAAGTAAATTCGAAATGGATCAAAGACCTGAATGTAAGTCATGAAACCATAAAACTCTTAGAAGAAAATATAGGCAAAAACCTCCTGAATATAAACATGAGCAACTTCTTCAAGAACATATCTCCCTGGGCAAGGGAAACAAACACAAAAATGAACAACTGGGACTATATCAAACTAAACATCTTCTGTACAGCAAAGGACACCATCAGTAGAACAAAAAGACATCCTACAGTATGGGAGAATATATTCATAAATGACATATCCGATAAGGGGTTGACATCCAAATTATATAAAGAGCTCACACACTTCAACAAACAAAAATCAAATAAGCCAATTAAAAAATGGCAGAGGAGCTGAACAGACACTTCTCCAAAGAAGAAATTCAGATGGCCAACAGGCACATGAAAGATGCTCCACATCGCTAATCATCAGAGAAATGCAAATTAAAACCACAAGGAGATATCACCTCACACCAGTTAGGGTGGCCACCATACAAAAGATAAACAACAACAAACGTTGGTGAGGATGTGGAGAAAAGGGAACCCTCCTACACTGCTGGTGGGAATGTAAATTAGTTCATCCTTTGTGGAAAGCAGTATGAAGGTTTCTCAAAAACTCAAAATATAAATACCATTTGACCCAGGAATTCCACTTCTAGGAATTTACCCTAAGAATGCAGCAGCGCAGTTTGAAAAAGACATATGCACCCCTATGCTTATTGCAGCACTATTTACAATAGCTAAGAAATGGAAGCAACCTAAGTGTCCATCAGTAGATGAATGGATGAAGAAGAGGTGGTACATATACACAATGGAATACTATTCAGCCGTAAGAAAGAAACAGATTCCACCATTTGCAACAACATGGATGGAGCTAGAGGGTATTATGCTCAGTGAAATAAGCCAAGTGGAGAAAGACAAGTACACCAAATGATTTCACTCATCTGTAGAGTATAAGAACAAAGGAAAAACTAAAGCAACAAAACAGCAGCAGACTCACAGAACCCAAGAATGGACTAACAGTTACCAAAGGGAAAAGGACTGGGGAGGATGGGTGGGAAGGGAGGGTTAAGGGGAAAAAGGGGCCTTATGGTTAGCACACATAATGTAGAAGGGGAACGGTAAAGGCATTATAGCACTGAGAAGACAAGTAGTGATTTTTTGTATCTTACTATACTGATGGACAGTGACTGTAATGGTGTATGTGGTGGGGTCTTGGTAATGGGGAAAATCTAGTAACCACAATGTTGTTCATGCAAGTGTATGTTAAAGATACCAAAAAAAATAAAAATAAAGAAAATAAAAAATTGACAATGGATACCAAAAAAAAATATGGAACTAAATTTAAGCTTTAATTAAGACAGTGGTAATCCACATACATATTTCCAGCAGAGTCATTGTGCAATCAGAATGCAATTCTGAAATTTACTAAGAAATAATAAGGAAAGGAGAAGAATAGTTTAGAAGAGAAATGATAAGTTCTAAAGTGGTGGTAGTGGAAATAATGGCAACACTTTGAGAGATATTGTAGTAATACATACATTAAATGATTTTGTACCCAGCACAGTCTCTTTTACAGTAGTAGACAAACAGATAGTACTTATAAAAATTTGATGCTTCATTATTAGTCTGTAATTTCACATGTATATTTTTTAATGAGCAATGAGTACTTGGCATCTGTTTATGACAATAGCAACACATTGCTTTCAAAATAACATACATGTTCAAAGATTCTACTAGTAATGCAAAGCAGATTAATGCTTCATGTATTGCTTATTGCATGTGCACCACAACTCCGCTTATATCCCACATACTTCCACAGAAATCATTGTCTTCACCCCATAGACAAAATGTACTGCAAAGTAGATTTTAATACATTAATAATATTTTATTTACCTTGTAATTCTCTTACAAGTCATTGTTTTTTAGATTAATTTAATTTCAACAATTATAAAAATTTAAAAATAGTTGTAATTTATTTGCTAGGGCATTCTGTTGTCATTCAACAGGAAAGTTATATGAAAATTAACATGTTTAACATCCTTAAAATATTCCTACATCCAAACACCATTCCCTATTTCCATGTTGGGTGCATGGAAGTTCTCAGTTATTAAAAGAGTTTGCTGTGTTCTTTAATTAAAATTTTATTAGTAGTTTCATGAAATTTTCAGTCCGTGGAAGGAATACTGACTGAAGTCTGGTATTATTATTATGTCATCATATCAGTGTGCTTCCTTACATTGCAAAATGACATAGAGATTTGTAGGTGCTTTTCTTAAAGAATGTATTTCATCCTAATTATTTATTTTCCTTTCTCCTTGGTATTCCTAAATACAAAACATCATTTCTTTCTGCATGATTACATTTTTGAATGTTGTTTTCACTAATTTCTCACATATTTTTCCTTTAACAGTCATCAAATATAATTTTTAAAGTAAGAGTCTGTTGTCTTCTAAGCCACTCATTCTTTCACCTACCTTCTGAAATTTCTTTTCTATTTTGTTTCTCTAAACTATAAATATGTTCAAAACCATCTGTTCTAGTATTTGAGTCAATATTTTTTGACATTCACTTTTAGTTTTAATGTTTTTACTTTCTTTTGATATCATTGCATTAACTGACTTTTGCCATTTTAGTATACAGTATACAAAAGTTCTCTATGTCATTTTCATCTATACTGCAGGCCAAGTGTGCTCATCATACCGTACACTTCTCTCCCTTTGAAACAAATAGCCAAACCTATAAAATTGGCCTCATTTTTGTCATCCAACACAAAGGTTTTTGCAGTTTTCTATACTAAGTTTTTGAAAGAACTACTAAGTTCAGAAGCTAATACTGAACCTAGATATATAGGTCACATGTGCAGTGTACATAGATGCTCAATAACCATGTGTTTCTTGAGTTACACAGTATAGAGAAGCAGGGATGAGAGGAATTGTGCTGAAATCTATAAAAGCATATGCAGTGTGGAGACGCACAAATGCAGCGTTTCCTTCTTTCCTCTTTGACAATGGGTAAGCTTAGTGAGACAGAAAAAGAGCCATCATGGTAATCAATACAAATGTTTTTTTGAAAATCTTTTATATGCAGAGCACTTTTCCAGATACTTGGAGATGTAAAGAGTTATAAAACAGAGATCCTGCTTCTAAATGTCCATAATTTAGATGAGTAGTTAATACTTGTATGATACATATAACGTATTTTTATGATCAAGAAAAGAATTAAGGATAATATTTCACTTATATAAAAACCAGATTGATTGGAAGTTAAACTTTCTGATCACTGCATATGACATTTTCATTTTTCTTTGCTCTGTCTTTTTTTCTACTCTTTTTAGGGAAAAACTTCATGCTTAGTTAGCCATACTCAGAATGGGCTGTAATGTTGCAACAAGGGGAGGGAATTCTCCTACATATACATATACACCAACTACAGCCATGATCTTTAAATAAACTTAAAGTAACTCATTCTCTCTGATCAACAGTAGTAGTTCAAAGGAGGTAAATAAATTATAAACAACCCAATGAACAGAATAAAATAATTTCAATTACATAGCATAGCACAACTTAACTTGTCTATCTCTGTGTAGATATAGTAAAGTAAATAAATGAATCATAAGCAAAATAAAATTAAAGTTGCATCTTCATAATACATTCATTAAGTATTATTAAGAGAAGGTTTAATATAAAAACAAAACTATAAAATTTATTAAAGTGGTAAATATTTAAATAGAATATTGCTGAATATCTAGAATGCTCAAATGGAAAATGGTATATAATAACCTTTGTGTTGTCATATATAAAATTATTTACAAATCAATAAAGAAAATGAGCATGTTACCGTTTTAAATGAAAGAATTAGAAATTCAACTCTGTGGTAAGATCTAATTGTTCTTTTTTCTCTGTAGTAATTTATTTACCTATATCTGTCAGTTCACTCTATGTTCATATATCTGCATATGGCAATTTCTGAAGAAGTAAAACTTTGTGTAGTTTTTATTTTTTCTCTATTCTTCCTGCATTTTCTAAACTTTCTAAGAACTAGATATTGGTATTATTATAATAATCATAAAAAGAGTGGTAAGTTTGTACATATATTTCCATAGCCTTCTAGAAGACCATTTGTGCCAAACTACTTCACTACTTCAAGAGACTTAAATGGAGTAATGCTCTGTGAGGCCTTTATTTACTTTTGTGACTTCATCCTAAATAATTGGGGACATAATCAAAGGTTATTGATATAAATATATTAATATCAGCAGTACTTAGAAACATTAGGAAAGAGTACAATTGCCAACAATGCTTATATATTGTTTGTAGTAACCATGAGATGGAACGTTATGTAACACGTTAAACTATATTGGGAAATAATATTTAATAACATGTTCACAGTATAACAACAGTAAATAAATGCAAAACTATATGAAATATAATATCAATATTGGCTCACATAGAGACAACATTCAGGCCCACATAGGATTTTTATGTTCATAAAATAGCATCAATAGGAAAATATTAATATAGGAGAGTACACCCAGTAGGATTTTGATATTCTTTATATCTTTTTTCAATTTTTAAAATATTCTACAGTGAAATCATAATCATCTAAAAAGACAAATGGTGCAAAAATCTGGGGTAGGTGTCAATCTCTTTGTTAGTTTTTATGGTAATGGTAATAAGAAAAGTGGTGGGACATATTCTCATTGGACCTGACATATAATTACGTAAGAAAGAAGGAATAGAAAAATGTAGTTAGTTCCCTGTGGGTGTGTGAATTCCTTAACTACTAGAAAACACACACTAAACAGTCTTCTATGGTTGAAGATAGATTCATGATTTAGGAATTAGGATGTTGGAAACTACTCAGAAGTCATTTGATTTCCAGCAGGACTAGATGAGCACAGGTATTGTATTGTCTTGTGGCTGAAAGAATAGCCCAGAGGAAGTTATCCTGAGTAATTTCCATGTGCTGTGTTTATGTTGTGGTCTGCCAGAGAGTCTTCTGTAAGGATGTTCATGAGTCTTGAGTGCTAGTAGGCTCCCTGGCCTAATGCATGTTCCAAAATGCCAAATTCACAGATTAGACACACAGGGTGCATATCAAATTTTGATGAGCATCTCACTCTCCACTTTATGTGAATACCAAGATATTCAAGAGGGAAGGAACACAAACCCTGCTTGCTTCCCTTAATAACAAAAAGAACTTATACTGCTGTGTTCTTAAATAATTTCCAGGTTTTTATAGTATAATTTTGAGACTTAACAAAAGTTAAAAAAGGAAAAGACAGGAAGCAAGGATCAGTGGATTTTTCCCCTTGTTCTAAGTAATGAAATAGATACAGTCTGCTTCTATATTATTGTATATTTGAGAGAGAAATTATTATATATTTAAAATAAACTTTGTCTTAAAATCCTAAAGAAATACTAAACTAAGATAAATATTTTCTTAACTTCTAGCTGTGTGACATTGTCAAATTATTTAACCCCTTAATTTCAGTCTCCTTTTCTTTAAAGCAAGTATAATAAAATCTACTTTATAGGGTCAGTGTGGGCTTTATATGAGATTGTAATTTTGGAAGTGCAGTGCAAAGCATTAAGTAAACATAATATTGCTAGTTCTCCACTACATTTCTGTTAAAATTAGACCTGTGATCAGTGAAAGTCTGGAAATGAATAATTGGTAGAAAACTTACAGAACTATCAAATGGACTTTCTGGAAGTATTATTTCTAATATCAAAATAATGGGATTTTAGGAAAGGATTCCTATAAGAAGATTAAGATATTGGGGAAAGTTTGAATAGTGTAATAAGAGAAATTTAAAATAAAACATTTGAGTTTCTGTGTGTGTGTGTGTGTGTGTGTGTGTGTGTGTGTGTGTGTGAATGTGTGTGTGTGTGTGTGTGTGTGTGTGTGTGTGTGTATGGTGGTGGTAGTAGGGAGCGGGGAGTGCATAGTCAATCAATACAACTAGATGCCATGAAGAAGAATCTGTTATTCTCTAATTCTGTCCATCTCTACTACTGCTACCCTAGGTATATTCTCTACTCTGGAATTCTAAAATTATCTTTTTAACTGTTCCCTATGCTGCTATTCAATCCATGACCATTCCTTGCCCACAAAGCAACCAGATTCCTCTTTTAAAAACCAAAGATTATATCTTAAGCCTTCAATGGCATACTATGCAACAAAGATCCTCAAAGCAGAGGAGCTGCTCTCTCCACCCTCACCTTCTGCCACTGTCCCTATTCATAAGTACTGATCATGGGCTTTGTCTATTCTCAAAAACCTCAGGCCGAGCCAACCTTAAGGCTTTTATACCAGCTGTTTAATCTAAGTTTAATCCCCCTCCTTTCTATGGAGATTTCATTCTATGGAGAACTTATTCTCCTCTAAGTTTACATGCAATTTTTTTCAGAATGTTTTGCTAACCATTCAATCTGAACTACTTCCTCAGACACTTTTTATTTCATCATCTAAATTTGTTGGATCTGAAATTACAGTTTGAACCTCTCATTCCATCACTATATTCTCTATGTGTAGATATTACATAGTACATAGTAGGTGCTCTCTGTATATATATATAGAGAGAGTGTATCTATATTCTATCTATATGAATGTATATCCTATCGATACTCTCCATGCTGCACTACCATACCCATGACCAACTTACATCATGATTGAGATTTTTGTGCCCCTTTATCCCCCTCACAATTTTTTTTTGGAATCATTAATATACAATCACATGAGCAACAATGTAGTTACTAGATTCCCCCCATTATCAATTCCCACCACATACCCTATTATATTCACTGTCCATCAGCATAGTAAGATGCTATAGAGTCACTACTTGTTATCTCTGTGCTATACTGCCTTCCCCCTGCACCCCCCATGTTATGTGTGCAAGTTGTAATGTCCCTTATTCTCCTTATCCCTCCCTTCTACCCATCCTCCCCAATCCGTTTCCCTTTGGCAACTCTTAGATCATTCTTGGGTTCTGCAACTCTGCAGCTGTGTTATTCTTACAGTTTTTCTTTGTTCTTATACTCACAGATGAGTGAAATCATTTGGTGTACTTGTCTTTCTCCACTTGGCTTATTTCACTGAGCATAATACCCTCTAGCTCCCTCCATGTTGTTGCAAATGGTGGAATTTGTTTCTTTCTTATGGCTGAATAGTATTCCATTATGTATATGTACCACATCTTCTTTATCCATTCATCTACTGATGGACACTTAGGTTGCTTCCATTTCTTGGCTATTGTAAATAGTGCTGCAATAAGCATAGGGGTGCATATGTCTTTTTCAAACTGGGCTGCTCCATTAGGGTAAATTCCTAGGAGTGGAATTCATGGGTCAAATGGTATTACTATTTTTAGTTTTTTGAGGAACCTCAGTGATTGAAATATTTTACATTCCTACCAGCTATCCACAATAGTTGAACTATTTTATGTTCCTACCAGCAGTGTAGTATGGTTCCCCTTTCTCTGCATCCTTGCCAGCATTTGTTGTTCCTACTATTTCTATGTTGGCCATCCTAACTGGTGTGAGGTGATACCTAACTGTGGTTTTTATTTGCATTTCCCTGATAATTAGCAATGTGGAGCATCTTTTCATATGCCTCTTGGTCATCTGTATTTCTTCTTTGAAGAAGTGTCTGTACATATCCCTAGCCCATTTTTTAATGGGGTTATTTGCTTTTTGGGTGTTGAGGCATGTGGGTTCTTTATATATTTTGGGTGTTAACCCCTTGTCGGATATGTCATATACAAATATATTTTCCCACACTGTAGGGTGCCTTTTTGTTCGGCTGATGGGTCAGAACCTTTGCAGTACAGAAGATTTGGGGCATGATGTAGTCCCATTTGTTCATTTTTTATTTTGTTTCCCTTGTCTGAGGAGATGCGTTCAGGAAAAAAGTTACTAATGTTAATACTCAAGAATTTTTTGCCTATGTTCACTTCTAAGAATTTTACAGTTTCATGACTTACATTCAGGTCTTTTTGATAAATTTCCACTTTACTTCTGTGTATGGGGATAGACAATAATCCAGTTTCATTCTCTCGCAAGTAGCTGTCCAGTTTTGCCAACACCAGTTGTTGAAGACGCTCTGTCATTTCCCCATCTCCATGGCTTCTTTATCATGTATTAATTGGCCATATATGCTTGGGTTTATATCTGGGCTCTGTAGTCTTTTCCATTGGTCTGTGGGTCTGTTCTTGTGCCAGTACCAAATTGTCTTGACTACTGTATCTTTATAGTAGAGCTTGAAGTTGGGGAGAGTAATCCCCCAGCTGTATTGTTCCTTCTCATGATTGCTTTGGCTATTTGGGGTCCATTGCGGTTCCATATGAATTTTAGAACTGTTTGTTCCAGTTTGTTGAAGAATACTCTTGGTATTTTGATAGGGATTGCACTGAATCTGTAGATTGCTTTAGGCAGGATGGCCATTTTGACAATATTAATTTTTGCTATCCATGAGTATGGGATTTGTTTCTGTTTATTGGTATCTCCTTTAATTTCTCTCATGACTGCCTTGTAGTTTTCAGAATATAGGTCTTTCATTTCCTTGGTTAGGTTTATTTCTAAGTATTTTATTCTTTTTGATGCAATTGTGAATGGAATTGTTTTCCTGATTTCTCTTTCTGCTTGTTCATTATTAGTGTATAGGAATGCAACCGATTTCTGTGTATTAATTTTGTATCCTGCAACTTTGCTGAGTTCAGGTATTAGTTTTAGTAGTTTTGGAGTGGATTCTTTACTTTTTTTATATACAATACCTCGTCATCTGCAAACAGGGACAGTTTAACTTCTTCCTTGCCAATCTGGATGCCTTTTATTTCTTTGCATTGTCCGATTGCCATGGCTAGCACCTCCAGAACTATGTTAAATAAAAGTGGGGAGGGTCGGCATCCTTCACTTGTCCCTGATCTTAAAGGAAAAGTTTTCAGCTTCTCACTGTTAAGTATGATGTTGGCTGTGGGTTTGTCATATATAGCCTTTATTACGTTGAGGTACTTGTCCTCTATACCCATTTTGTTGAATGTTTTTATCCTGAATGTTGAAATTTATCAAATTCTGTTTCAGGATCTATGGAAAAGATCATGTTTTTTGTCCTTTTTGTTCATGTGGTGGATGATGTTAAAGGATTTTCTAATATTGTACCATTCTTGCATCCCTGGAATAAATCCTACTTGATCATGATGGATGATCTATTTTTTAATTCAGTTTCCTAACATTTTGTTGAGTATTTTTGCAACTATGTTCGTCATGGATATTAGTCTGTAATTTTATTTTTCTGTGGTGTCTTTGGTTTTGGTATTAGAGTTTACTGGCCTCATAGAATGAATTTGGGAGTATTCCCTCCTTTTCTACTTTTTGGAAAACTTTGAGGAAAATGGATATTAGGTCTCTCCTAAATTTTTGACACAATTCAGGAGTGAAACCAACTGGTCCAGGGTTTTGGTTCTTAGATAGTTTTTGAATAACAATTCAATTTCATTGCTAGTAATTGGTCTACTCAGATTTTCTTCTTTTTTCTGGGTCAGCCCTGGAAAGTTGTATTTTTCTCGAAAGATATCCATTTCTTCTAGGTTATCCAGTTTGTTAGCATGTAATTTTTCATAGTATTCTCTCATAATTCTTTGTATTTCTGTGGTGTCCGTAGTGATTTTTCCTTTCTCATTTCTGATTCTGTTTATGTGTGTAGACTCTCTTTAATTCTTGATAAGTGTGGCTATGGCTTTATCTATTTTGTTTATTTTCTCAAAGAACCAGCTCCTGCTTTCATTGATACTTTCTATTGTTTTATTCTTCTCAATTTTATTTTTTTCTGCTCTATTCTTATTATGTCCCTGTTTTTACTGACTTTGTGCCTCATTTGTTCTTCTTTTTCTAGTTTTGTTAACTGTGAGCTTATACTGTTCATACGGGATTGCTTTTCCTTCCTGAGATAGGCTTGTATTGCAATATATTTCCCTCTTAGCACTGCCTTTGCTGTTTCCCACAGATTTGCCATGTTGAATTATTGTTGTCATTTGTCTCCATATATTGCTTGATCTCTCTTTTTATTTGGTCATTGATCCACTGATTATTTAGGGGCATTTTTTTAAGCCTCCATGTACTTGTTGGCTTTTTCGTTTTCCTTGGGTAATTTATTTCTAGTTTCATACCTTTGTGATCTGAGAAGCTGACTGGTGCAATTTCAATCTTTTTTAATTTACTGATGCTCTTTTTGTGGCCTTGTATATGATATATTCTTGAAAATGTTCCATGTGCACTTGAGAGGAAAGTTTATCCTGTTGCTATTGGATGGAATGTTCCGTAAGATGTCCATTAAGTCCATCAGTTTTAATAACGTTGTTCAGTGCCTCTGTGTCCTTACTTATTTTATGTCTAGTTTATCTGTCCTTTGGAGTGAGTTGTGTGTTGAAGTCTGCTAAAATGAATGCATTATGTTCTATTTCCCCCTTTAATTCTGTTAGTATTTGTTTCACATATGTACATGATACTGTGTTGGGTGCATAGATATTTATAATACTTCTATTTCATATTGAAATGAACCATTTTTCATTATGTAATGACCTTCTTTGTCTCTTGTGACTTTCTTTGTTTTAAACTCTATTTTGTCTGAATCTAGTACTGCAACTCCTACTTTTTCCTCCCTATTAATTGCATAAAATATGTTTTTCCATCCCTTCGCTATTCGTCTGTATGTCTTTGGATTTGAAGTGAGTCTCTTGTATGAGAATATAGACAGGCCTTGTTTTTTAATCCATTCATTGACTGTGTGTCTTTTAATTGGTCATTCAGACCATTTACATTTAGGGTAATTTTCGATAGGTATGTGCTTATTGCCATTGCAGGCTTTAATTTCATGGTTACCAAAGGTTCAAGGGTAACTTCCTTACTATCTAAGAGTCTAAATTAACTCACTTAGTATGCAATTACAAATACAATCTAAAGGTTCTCTTTTTCTCTCTCTTCCTTTTTCTTCCTCCTCCATTCTTTATATATTAGGTATCATATTCTGTACTCTTTGTCTATCCCTTGATTGACTTTTGGATTAATAGATTTAATTTTGCATTTGCTTAGTAATTAATTGTCCTACTTTCTTTACTGTGTCTTTATTACCTCTGTTGACAGCTATTAAACCTTAGGAAGACTTCCATCTATAGCAGTCGCTCCAAAATACACTATAGGGATGGTTTGTTGGAGGTAAATTCTCTCAGCTTTTGTTTATCTGTAAATTGTTTAATCCCTCCTTCAAATTTAAATGATAATCTTGCCGGATAGAGTATCCTTGGTTGAAGGCCCATCTGCCTCATTGCATTAAATACATCATTCCACTCCCTTCTGGCCTGTAAGGTTTCTGCTGAGAAGTCTGATGATAGACCGATGGACTTTCCTATGTATGTGATTTTGTTTCTCTCTCTGGCTGCTTTTTTTCTTTCAATTTTTATTTAGATATTATTGATATACATTCTTATGAAGGTTTCACATAAAAAACAATGTGGTTACTACATTTAATCATATTATCAACTCTCCACCCATACCTCAAATGCAGGCACTGGACTCGGGTGTAGTAAGATGCCACAGACTCACTATTTGCCTTCTTGGTGCTACACTTTTTTGCCAGTGACCCCTCCAAACCATGTATACAAAACATAATACCCCTCAATCCCCTTCTCCCTCCCTCCCCACCCGCCCTCCCACACCCCTCCTCCTGGCAACCACTTGGCCCTTCTTGGAGTCTCCGAGTTTGCTGCTATTTAGTTCCTTCAGTTTTGCTTCATTGTTATATTCCAGAAATGAGGGAAATCGTTTGGCACTTGTCTTTCTCCACCTGGCTTATTTCACTGAGCATAATATCCTCCAGCTCCATCCATGCTGTTGCAAATGTTAGGATTTGTTTCCTTCTTATGGCTGGATAGTATTCCATTGTGTATATGTACCACCTCTTCTTTATCCATTCATCTACTGATGGACATTTAGGTTGCTTCCATTTTTTGGCTATTGTAAAAAGTGCTGCGATAAACATAGGGGTGCATATGTCTTTTTGAATCTGAGAAATTTTATTCTTGGGGTAAATTTCAAGAAGTGGAAATCCAGGGTCAAATGGTATTTCTATTTTTAGTTTTTTGAGGAACCTCCATATTGCTTTCCACAATGGTTAAACTAGCTTACATTCCCACCAGTAGTGTAGGAGGTTTCCCCTTTCTCTGCATCCTCACCAGCATTTGTTGTTCTTAGTCTTTTGAGTGCTGGCCATCCTTACTGGAGTGGGGTTATATCTTACTGTGATTTTAATTTGCATTTCCTTGATTGTTAGTGATGTGGACCATCTTTTTATGTGTCTGTTGGCCGTCTGAATTTCTTCTTTGGAGAACTGTCTCTTCTCTGCCCATTTTTCAATCGGGTTATTTGTGTTTTCCATGTTGAGTCATGAGGGTTCTTCATGTATTTTGGTGTTAACCCCTTGTCAGATATGTCATTTACAAATATATTCTCCCATACTGTAGGATGCCTTTTTGTTCTGTTGATGGTGTCCTTTGCCATACAGAAACTTAGTTTGATGTCATCCCATGAGTTCATTTTTTATTTTGTTTCCCTTGCTCAAGGAGATGCATTCAGGAAGAAGTTACTCATGCTTCTACTCAGGAGATTCTTGCTTGTTTTGTCCTCTAAGAGTTTTATGGTTTCATGACTTACATTCAGGTCTTTGATCTATTTCGAGTTTACTTTTGTGTATGTCTCCAACTGCTTTTATGACCAACTGCTTTTAATAGTCCGTCATTATCCTTGATTTTTGTCATTTTAATTATTATATATCTTGGTGTTGTCCTCCTTGGGCCACTTGTGTTGGGATATCTGTCCAAATCCATGGACTGTGAGGCTATCTCCTTCCACAGTTTGTGGAACTTTTTAGCAGTTCCCTTATCAAAGACTTTCCATCCAATTTTGTCTCTCTTCTTCTTCTGATACCCCTGTATTGTGAATATTGTTCTCTTTGGATTGGTCACACAGTTCTCGCCATAGTCTTTCATTCCTAGAGATTGTTTTACTCTCCGTACTTCATCCTCTTTTTACTCCTTTTCTCTAATTTCTATTCCATTTACCATCACTTCTACTACATCTAATCTGCTTTTAAATCCCTCTATTGTATGTTTCATTTCAGATGTGGAATTACTCTTTTTATTATTTTTTTTTATTTTTGTATCATTAATGTACAATTACATTAGCAACATTATGATATTAGACTCCCCCCATTATCAAGTCCCCACCACATAACCCATTGCAATCACTGTCCATCAGCCTAGTAAGGTGCTATAAAATCACTACTTGTCTTCTCTGTGTTATACTGCTTTCCCCGTGTCCCTCCCGTAAATTATGTGTGTGAATCGTAATACCCTTTTTTTCCCCTTATCCCTCCCTTCCCACCCATCCCCCCAGTCCCTTTCCCTTTGGTAACTGTTCGTCAATTCTTGAATTCTGTGAGTCTGCTGCTGTTTTGTTCCTTCATTTTTTTCTTTGTTCTTATACTGCACATATGAATCATTGATATTTGTGAAATCATTTGATACTTGTCTTTTTATACCTGTCTTAGTTCACTAGGCATAATACCCTCTAGCTCCATCCATGTTATTGAAAATTGTAGAATTTGTTTTCTTCTTAGGGCTGAAAAATATTCCATTGTGTATATTTACCACATCTTCTTTATTCATTCATCTACTGATGGACACTTAGGTTGCTTCCATTTCTTGGTTATTGTAAATAGTGCTGCGATAAACATAGGGGTGCATATGTCTTTTTCAATCTGGGCTCCTGCATTCTTAGGTAAATTCCTTGGAGTGAAATTCCTGGGTCAAATGGTATTTCTATTTTTAGTTTTTTGAGGAAACTCCTTACTGCTTTCCACAAAGGTTGAACAAATTTACATTCCCAAGAGCAGTGTAGAAGGACTCCCCCTTCTGCACATGCTCACCAACATTTGTTGTTGTTGGTATTTTGGATGGTGGCCATCCTAACTGGTGTGAGGTGATATCTCATTGTGGTTTTAATTTACATTTCTCTGATGATTAGCGATGTGGAGCATCTTTTCATGTGCCTGTAGGCCATCTGAATTTCTTCTCTGGGGAAGTGTCTTTTCAGCTCCTCTGCTCATTTTTTAATTGGCTTATTTTCTATTTTTTTGTTGAAGTGAGGTAGCTCTTTATATATTTTGGATGTCAACTCATTATTGGATATTTCAATTTTTGAATGTAGTCTCCCATCCTGTAGAATGCCTTTTTTTCTGCTGATGGTGTCCTTTGCTGTTCAGAGGCTTTTTAGTTTGATATAGTCCCACTTGTTCATTTTGTCTTTTATTTCCCTTGCCCAGGAAATGTGTTCATGAAGAAGTTGTGCATGTATATGTCCAAGAGATTTTTGCCTTATTTTTTTCTAAGAGTTTTATTGTTCATGGCTTATATTCAGATCTTTGATCCATTTTGAGTTTACTTTTGTGTATAGGGATAGACAATAATCCAGTTTCATTTTATTCCTTGTAGCTTTGCTATTTCACACCAGCTGTTGAAGATGCAATTTCCCATTGTATATCTATGGCTCCTTTATTGTATGTTAATTGACCTTATATGCTTGGGTTACTATCTGGACTCTGTTCTACTCCTCTGGTCCATTGGTCTGTTCTGGTGACAGTACCCAATTGTCTTCATTTCTGCGGTATTGTAGTAGAGTTTGAAGTTGGGAAGAGAGATCCTCCCTGTTTAGTCTTCCTTCTCAGGTTTGCTTTGGCTATTTGGGGTCTTTTGTGGTTCCATACGAATTTTAGAAGTATTTTTTCCAGTTCATTGAAGAATTCTGTCGGTATTTTGATAGGGATTGCATTGAATCTGTAGATTGCTTTAGACAGGATTGCCATTTTTACAATGTTAAGTCTTCCCACCCAAGAACATGGGATGAATTTCCACTTATTAGTGTCCTCTTTAATTTCCCTTAAGAGTGTCTTGTAGTTTTCAGGGCATAGGTCTTACACTTCCTTGGTTAGGTTTAGTCCTAGTATTTTATTCTTTTTGTTGCAGTAGTGAATTGAATTGTTTTTCTGATTTCTCTTTCTGCTAGTTCATTGATAGTGCATAGGAATGCAACAGATGTCTGTGCATTAATTTTGTATCCGGAAACTTTGCAGAATTTATATATTAGTTCTAGTAGTTTTTCAGTGGATTCTTTATAATATTTCATATACAATATCATGTCATCTGCAAACAGTGACGCTTTGGCTTTTTCCATACCAATTTGGATACCTTTTATTTCTTTGTTTTGTCTTATTGGCATGGGTAGGTTGTCCCGTACGATATTGAATAGAAGTGTAGAGAGTGGCATCGTTTTCTTCTTCCTGATATTAGGGGAAAAGCTTGCACCTTCTCACTGTTAAGTATGATGTTGGCTGTAGGTTTGTCATATATGATTTTTATTATGTTAAGGTACTTGCCCTCTATACCCATTTTTTGATTATTTTATTATTTTCTCAAAGAACGACCACGTGTTTTCGTTAATTTTGTCTATTGTTTTATTCTTCTCAATTTTATTTCTTCTTTGATCTTTATTATGTCCATCCTTCTGCTGACCTTGGGCCTCATTTGTTCTTCTTTTTCCAGTTTCAATAATTGTGAGTTTAAACTATTCATTTAGGATTGTTCTTCCTTCTTTAAAGAGGCTTGGATTTCTATATACTTTTCTCTTATAACTGTTTTCACTGTGTCTCACAGAAGTTGGGGCATTGTGCTCTTGTTTTCCTTTATCTCCATATATTGCTTGATCTCTGTTTTAATTTGGTCACTGATCCACTGATTATTTAGGAGCATGTTGTTAAATCTCCATGTGTTTGTGAGCCTTTTTGTTTTCTTTGTACAATTCATTTCAATTTTACCTTTGTGATTTGAGATGTTGGTTGGTACAATTTCAATCTTTCAAATTTACTGAGCCTCTTTTTGTGGCATAGTATGTGGTCTATTCTGGAAAATGTTCCATGTGCACTTGGGAAAGATGTGTATCCTGCTGCTTTTAGGTGTAGAGATCTGTAGATGTCTGTTAGGTCCATCTGTTCTAGTGTGTTGTTCAGTGCCTCTGCCTCCTTACTTATTTTTTGTCTGGATTATCTGTCCTTTGGAGTGTGAGTGGAGTGTTGAAGTCTCCTAAAATGAATGCATTGCCTTCTATTTCCTCCTTTAATTCGGTTAGTATTCACTTCACATATGTACGTGCTCCTGTGTTGGGTGCATAGATATTTATAATGGTTATATCCTCTTTTTGGACTGCCCCCTTTATCATTATGTAATGTCCTTATTTATCTCTTGTTACTTTCTTTGTTTTGAAGTCTATTTTGTCTCATACAAGTACTGAAATTCCTGCTTTTTTCTCCATTTTAGATGCATTAAATATCTTTTTCCATCCCTTCACTTTTAGTCTGTGTATGTCTTTGGGTTTAAAGTGAGTCTCTTGTAGGCAGCATATAGATGTGTCTTGCTTTTTTATCCATTCTATTACTCTGTGTCTTTTGATTGGTGCATTCTGTCCATTTACATTTAGGGTGATTATTGATAGATATGTATTTATTGCCATTGAAATATTTGGAATTGTGGTTACCAATGGTTCTAGGGTAGCTTCTTGACTATATAACCATCGAATTTACCTCACTATGCTATTATAAACACAGTCTGTTGATTCTTTATTTCTCTCCCTTCTTTTTCTTCCTCCTGCACTCTTTATATTTTAGTTGTTTTATTCTGTACTCTTTGTGTTTCCCTTGAATGATTTTGTGGATAGCTGATTTTATTTTGCATTTTGTTAGTATTTGGTTGGTCTACTTTCTTTGCTGTGGTTTTGTTGTCTCTGTGGACAGCTATTTAGCCTTCGGAGCACTTCCATCTCAAGCAGTCTGTTTAAAATACAGTGTAGAGATCGTTTGTGGGAGGCAAATTCCCTCAACATTTGCTTATCTTAGAATTATTTAATCCCTCCTTCAAATTTAAATGATAATCTTGCTGGACACAGTATTCTTGATTCCTGTCCCTTCTGTTTCATTGCATTGAATATATAATGCCATTCACTTCTGGCCTTTAGGTTTCTGCTGAGAAGTCTGTTGATAGCCTGATGGGTTTTCCTTTGTTAGGTGATCTTTTATCTCTGTCCGACTGCTTTTAATACTCTGTCCTTGTCTTTGATCTTTGCTATTTTAATTACTGTATGTCTTGGTGTTGTCCTCCTCGGGTTCTTTGTGTTGGCAAATCTGTGGACTTCCATGGTCTGAGAGACTGTTTCCTTCCCCAGATTGGGAAAATTTTCAGCTATTATTTCTTCAAAGACAGTTTCTATCCCTTTTTATCTCTCTTCTTCTTCTGGTACCCAGATAATGGGAATATTGTTGTGTTTGAATTGGTCACACAGTTCTCTTAATATTCTTAAGTTCCTGGAGATCTTTTTATGTTTCTCTGCCTCAGGTTCTGTGTGTTCCTGTTCTCTGAATTCTATTCCATTAGCAGTCTCTTCCACCTCATCCTGTCTGCTCTTAAATCCTTCCATTGATTGTTTCATTTCTGTTATCTCCCTCTGGAATTCATTCGTTAGCTCTTGCATATTTCTCTTTAGCTCTATCAGCATGCTTATGACTTTTATTTTGAATTCCTTTTCAGGAAGATTGATGATTTCGGTCTCAACAGGCCTTCTTTCTGGTGTTTCAGGGATTTTGGACTGGACAATGTTCTTCCTTTTCATGGCAGTGGAAGTAATCGCCGGAGAGTGGTGCATATGTCATCTGGGAGAACAAAGTCCCTTCCTGCTTGCTGGTCACCTTGCCCATCTCTGCTGCCTGTGCCAGTCAACCACACACAGGGTTCAGCCTCTGTGTTCATCTCCTGAGCTGCCATGGGAGGGTGGGCCCTTGGGACTGCCTAGGGCACTGTTTGGTGGTTGCAGGTGAGCAGCGCGTGTTCACTGTGAGAACAGAGCCTCTATATCCCTCCTGGACCCTGTGCCATTTTCCTCTTCCTGTGCTGGTCAGCCATGCATAGGGAGCAACCTGTGGGTTAATCACCAGTGCTGCCATGAGAAGAGCAGCCCTTGGGATGACCTAGGGCACTGGCAGGAATTGCACACTAGCAGCGTGTGTTCACCATGAGAATAAAGCCCCTTTGTGCCTTCCAGACTCTGCACCAGTCTCCGCTGTCTGTGCCAGTCAACTGCTGGCAGGTGGCAGCCTCTGGGTCTGGCCTGGTTGGCTGCACACTAGGAGAAGCCTCCATTTGGGTGCTGCGGACGGGGCTGCTCCCTGGCTACTCCACAGCAATAGCGGGTCAGCCAGTTCGCTTGCAGTGCCGGCAGGGTGGGAATGACTGGCAGGTTGCTTATTACTGTGATGATCTTCGGAGCTGCATTGCTACCCAGTGAGTTAGGGCACCTGATGTTCATTAAAGTTCTCAGCCTGCTGGGGTGAGTGTGCCAGGACAATTTTGTCCACTTGTTAAACCCTTGTCCCTTTAAGACTTTTAAAGTGCCTGCTTTTCTTTTTCCCTGGTAACCTGGCAGTGGGAACCTGTTCGCAGTCTTAGTCTCAGATTTTGCTTTACCATTCCTCTAATATCCAGTACACCATGCAACGTGTGTCTGTGCTCCCGGTGCAGATTACTAGGGTTGGTGTTTCCACTCCCACCCCACTCTAATTGTTTTCCTCCCACTGGTGAGCTGGAGTAGGGAGAGTGCTTGGGTCCCGCCATGCCATGGCTTTGTACCTTACCCTTTTTGTGAGATGTTGAGTTCTTGCAGATGTAGCCTGGCTGGTGTACTGTATCTTCTGGTCATTCTTTTAGGAATAGTTGTGTTTGCTGTATTTGTAAAATATACATGGTTTTGGGAGGAGATTTCCACCACTCTACTCATGCCGCCATCTTGAAAATCCAGATGATTTTCTTAATGATTGATTCTCTGTCCTAAGTTCATCCCTGAGTTCTTGAATATTTTTCTGTACTTCCGTACATCCATGAGCATGTTTATGATTTTTAGTTTGAACTCTCTTTCAGGAAGATTGGAGAGTTCAGTTTCATTTGACCCTCTTTCTTGTGTTTGCGATATTTTTGTTTGAACCAGGTTCCTTTGACATTTCATATTTGTACGTGGAACCCTCTAGTGCCCAGTAGCTCTAGTCTCTGGCGCTGCTTATTCCCCTAGAGTGAAGTCGGGGGTCACAGGGGAGCGGTGCTGGTGCATGTGAGGCGGAAAGAGCTGTTTCCTGCTTCCTGGCTGCAGTGCCTGTCTCCACTGTCAGAACCAGTGGGCCAAGCACACAGGTGTAAGCCTCTGTGCTTTCTGTCTGTAGCTGCCATAGGCAGGACCTCCCTTTGTCTGATCTGATGCCATTGCAGAGACTGCCGGTTTACAAGCCTGTGCTGACAGACCAGGGGGAAGGTGCAACAGAATGAGTATCACAGTGTGGGTCCTCAGAGCTGAGTAGCCAGCCAGGGAGACGGAGCACCTGAAGCTCCTGAAAATTCCCAACCTGTTGGGCAGAGCTCGCCTAGACAACCTGTCCACCTATCCCTTCTCTTGCACAGCAAGCTCCTTGCAAATCCCACCCCTGCAGCAGCCCTCTCGCTGCTAGGAAGCCTCTCAGACTGCCCGCCTTTCCTTTGTCCCTGAACAGCCAGATATGGATCCCTGTCCTCCACAAACAGCTGTAATCTCAGTCTCTCCAAGTTTTCCACCTGCCTTAGCTTTCTAATCCCACTATCTCCAGAGCACCATGCAATGTAGATTTGTGCTCCCAAAGAACATCTCCAGGCTGGGCATTCAGCAGTCCTAGGCTTCCATCCCCTCACCTCTCCATTTCTCTTCCTCCTGCCAGTGAGCTGCAGTGGGGGAAGTGCTTGGGTCCTGCTGGATCACGGCTTTGGTACGTTACACTGTTTCCTGAGGTCTGCTCTGTTTTCCAGGTGTATGCAATCTGGTGCAGCCTTCTTTCCTATTGCTCCTTTAGGATTAGTTGTATTAACTATATTTTCAGAATATATGTTTTTTTTGGGAGGAGTTATCTGTCTCACCTCTCACACTGCCATCTTCAATCCTGTCTCCCCCCTCACAACTTTTAATAAGATTCAGTGAGCTAGTGGTTTTGTCTTAGAATCACCAATGAAATGACATTTCACACTAGAAAGAATATAGCCAATTATTCTGTAACATCTTTCCATGTTGACAGATAGTATCTGCACTAGTTGGGTGACGATTAATTATGTTAATAACTGTTGAATCACTGTGTTGTATACTTGAAACCAGTATGATATTGTATATCAACTATACTTTGATAAAAAATACATTTAAAAGGACATTAATACAAAAGTAAAGAAAATAAATGTAACGTATACTCATGTAGTGTATTCATTCAATCATCAAAACAACTCTGGAATATTTTTAAATATTTTTATCTCTGTTAGTCAAATACGGGAACTGAGACCCAAAGAAAACAAGGGGCAGGCCTGATTATATATAGCTGATTATGGAGGTATTATTTACTTCATGTTCATCTAGTTCAAAATAGCTTTACATCAAACCAGTTAAAAACGTATTTAAGAATGCATTCAATACAACAAACCTCTTCCTTAAAATCAAGATCTTATATAGAATCCTAATATGTAAGAAGGAAATAAACTGAAACTTCTTTTTCTCTTGCTTTCATGGAGTGTTGGATTTCCACTTCTGTGCAGCGCCCATGTTTCCTTTGCATATTTTTATATGTTCACATAAGTTCATGTAAGTCAAATTTTACTTACTTTAGTCAAATCAAAGGTGTAGATGTCAGTCTGTCTTCTGCAAGTTACTTTGTGTTCAATGGCTCTGTATGTTTCTGTTGATATCTCTGGCTTCTTCCAAATTTATTAGAGGAAGACCTTAGGGACAAGGTTATTGTTGAAAAGAGGTGATTGGTTTTAAAGCCATATTTGCTCAGTGTTACTTGGATTGTATGTTCATTTGGAAAACTTATAAGTGGACTGATGAGGTGGTGCAATGTGACTACTGATTAATTTTATAATTACTTTCTAATTAACATTATAAATTTTAAATTATCATAATCTCCATATATTGATCAGTTAGATACATACATACATACATGTATGAATGCATACATGTATACATGCATTGGTAGCTCATTCTCCTTTCTGCAGTTTATGTTTCCTAATTATTACCATTATTTTTATTTTTTAATTAAATTCCCAATTACTGACTCAAATAGAAAATTGGAGAATGAAAAACATTTACCTCCTGTAACAACCAAGAGGAATGCTGGCTGCAAAGTAACACCTGGCATGGGCAGCTCTAATATGATGCACTGTAATAGGATATAGTTGCCCCATGTATGTCCTGACTTGGAAAATTAAGATATAGTATCCCAGCAGTGACCTGTAATGTTGTACTGGTGGTAGAATGTCAGCTTATGTGGAGGGTCAGGTGCCATGCTGAATTGAATGTTCCTTGTAAGTTTTGCCTATTTACTGCTGTCCTACTTCCTGGTCACAGGAGTTCCAGGCCTCATTATTCCTAGACCATTTACTAACCTGGGACTACCACTTCAGGGCTATCTCAGGAATCTACCATGTCACAGGCAAAAATCTCAAATATGTTCATTTGCCTTGTTTCTACCCAGGGTTTATATTTTTTCAATTAAACCCTCTGAAGTCCCCTAAATTATCTGCTTGTACTCCCTTTAATAACAACTACCTGTATAACTTCCTAATAACAGCAGAAGTATCTAGGAAACTAATATTTGTCTCTTATATCTTTAAAATAACTTGTCTTTCAACTATGACCAAGGGGAATTTCTTTATCCTCTCTTTCTTGAATATTGGGAAAAAGATACATTCTGGAGAGATACCAGCCTGTCCTTTACTTTTAATAAGTTTTTGCAGTGCCTATAAAAGTAAGTCTACTCTAAATCCCACCCAACCCCTAAATTCCTTCCTTGGAAGCTGGACAGAGACACCATCATTCATCTGGAGCATCATGATTCTGCTTCAAGGATATGTCACCAAAGTGCTCACCCCACACACTGAACAGCATTTCACTATGTTAGGGCCATTTTCGCCTGGGCATTCTAGAATACCTGGGAGTGAGATTTGTACTTAGCAATTTTTTTCTTCCCTATTGTTAATAGGACTATAAATTGATGTCCTTAATTCATAAGCTTGGACATATTTTTTCACAGTCCTTGCAATTATAAATGGTAAAAGTAGTGATCATTCTCGTGCCCTAGTCATTTTTTATTTCACTTATTATATATATTATTTTACTTTCTAAAAATGTTTTTAATATTTTACTATACTACTAGTATATTTTATTGTACTATTTTACCTTTTTTGTCTATTTTCTATCTCATGCATTGTATTAGAAAGTCATTGAGAGAAGGAAATGTTTTCACATTTGAACATTGTCCATTGATATATCCCAAACACCTTGAAAATTTCCTTGTCCATAGTATTTCCTTTGAGATTAAATATATATATATGATTTTTAATGAATTGGAGCAGTGTATATTGATGTTTGTGCACAGTGGCTAACTTGATAGAAACTTTTCCTTAAGTTTGGCTGCACACTGAGAGAAGATTCTTAGCAGGTCCCTTTCCTCACTCAGCACATATCAGTGATCATTTGGCCATTGTGACTCCAAACAAACATCAGGAATTCAAGACTGTTGTAATATTGGTAGTGATAAAGGCATGCAGCAAAATGGTTTCTTTCAGTAGCCCTGACCTTCTTTCCAGAGAGGAGGATATTTTCTTTGTTTACCAAGTGTTTAGTTTAGTAGGTTCTTTATGTGTTCCCATGATTTGGCTAATGCACAATCATCAAAAGATCAGAGGAAAACCATAGCTGATAATTTATAGAGAAGGAAGATAATAGCTGCCATTTATCAAAGCCTTTCTCTGCCCAGCACTTTTGATTTTGTTTATTTGCTAAACACATTTACTGGTACTGAAATTGAGGGAGAACAAAATTAAGTACTATATCTAAAGTAGCACAATTGAGACCAGGTGAGGTCTCAATAGGCAGAATAATTAAAAACTGCACTTCAAATTACTTCATTCTATTCATTTAATAAATTTAAGTAGTTATACTCATTAATTTTAGTCACCAGTTAACATTAATATGATATGTAAATAAATTTTGTGATCTCTGTAAAACCAAGTATTCAATACTATGCATTTCCCCACATTTAATTTTTTTTGCAACCAAAGATTCCCTTGACTGATTCTTCACTACTTTAGTGTTTAAATGTTCTTTATTAGAGTGGAGGAAACCCTTATCATCTTAATTGTATTGCTTCAAGACTTAGAAAAGGTTCTAGAAAGGTATCAGATTGCATAAATAGAGATTGATAGTACATAAATCCACACAAGTCAATCCTACTTTTATCTAAAGAAATAATTAACCCCTCACTTGAAGAGTATGTGCTATTATTAAGTAATGAATATCTATCATTAAATCAAAGGATATGCAAGATTATAATCAAAAATATTTTTTAATTGAAAAATCCATTGGCCATAAAGAGATTTCATTTAAATATTGAGTTTTGCTTCAGTGTTTTTTAGTGGAGTCCACTTTCCAAACCACTAAAGGATGCAAACCATAATACCTATTTAAAAGCTTATATGCTGTATTTGCTTTTTCAAATATAAGTCTTCTGTAGTGTTTGCACAGTTACTATACCACAATCTTAACCAAACAGTACTGGAAGTAAAAGTAGAGAGTAAAATCATCTTAAAGAGGGTTCTTTTCAAAGTATACTAAATTGCTGTCAAAGTACCTTTCAGCTGGTGATGCACTATTTATTTCTAGTCAGGATTATTGAATCTAATATGTAGGCAGACAAATATAAATCAGTGTTTCCCAAAATTCTTTGACCATGAATCAGTTTTAATACTTAGTAGTTTGAGACACTACCAAGCTTGTCAGATATAACACATACTAGGATTAAAAAGGTGGCAAATATGGCTCTGTAAATAAACTTCTGAAACTACAAAAATATGGTCATATGCATTTTAGCATATAAATAAGACATTAATAAACTTAATCACATTTCATTAAATATACATATGAACATATTGTAAAATTTAACAGATTCATATTGAAATTACATAATATTAATTAGATCAGAGGTCCACAAATGTTTTCTCTAAAGAGCCAGATAGTAAACATATTAGCGTTTGTGAGTCCTTTGTAACTACTCAATTCTGCCATTGTAGCACACAAGTTATCCTCACACAATATGTAAGAAAATGGGTATAGCTGTATTATGATAAAATTGTTTTTACAAAAGCAGGAAACAGGCCTTAATTTGGTCCAAGGACCATAATTTGCCAACCTATGGACCAATGCAAACAACCAGAGCATTTGTGCAATAAGGAATTAATGATGCTTTCTTTGATATTTTCTTAAAGGCAGTTTAAGTATATAAAAGTTGGAAAAAATTTATAGTTGATTATTTTACCTAACTTAAAATACATATTTTTTATTTTGCCTTGGCAAAATATCTTTTAGCTAAAATATAATTATTATATAGCAATTTGTTTCTTTCTTTTTCCTTTCTTTGCATTCATTTTTCTTTACTTTTAGTATTTTTTCATACACCTTTATTATTAATATTATTTATTATGATTATTATTATCATTATTTATTATTTAACATTTGCAGAATACAATTCTTTCCCAAACATAGTTTAGGAAGTTCTTTTTGAGATGTAAGGAAAATAATGCATCTTGCTTTATATAATCATAGATATATATTTTTTACCATTCAGTGGCGTATTTTCCAGTTACTTGTCTGAATTTTTCATTTGCAATTGCTGATGTAACTTACTTAATAATTTATTGGTCATTGTGGCATACTAGTACAAGTAACTCAGTCCTGATATAGAACATTAAACGTCTTCAAAAATGTGATATTAAAAAGGTAAAGATTCAGTTAGTAAAGTCAGCAATCCCTTTGACCACTAAATAACTACTATTCTTGATTATTTTCTATGTTCTTCATATTCACAGAGATCTGGAAAATTTGCTTCCACTTTCTTCTGACACATATTGGGGTTTAGTCTTAAGCAATCCCAAACAGATGTAACATGTTTGAGATTTGGTGTTATCTGAAGTCCTATCCCCCAATAAGATTTATAAGTAACGGAAGAGCACCAAGACAAAAAGCCCTTAGGTGAGTATCCTACATGTACCATTCAGAAAATGAAGCTATTAGGTCAGGGTATGGGAAACAGTCAGAATGCAGGAAACCTTCACAGACAGGAAGACAAAAAAGAAAGGAAACAAAACAAAACAGCTACATAATGGTACAGTAGTCACCGAGGCACCCAGGCTTTCTTCCTGACAAAATACATAGCATCATATCAAACTTCTTTTCTTAAATGTTACTTGTTCTTTTTGGCTTATAGAAGAATTAATTTTTTTTAAAATGAGTCACCTCCTCAGATGTGATGCTTTGACAAATCAAAGAGATGAATAGAGAACATGTTGCATAGTTGCTGCAAGCCTAGATAAGCAATCCTTTCCAAGATTTTGTTACTCTGAAGAGCTTGAAACCATTTAGAGCCAAGTTATTTCTTCATTGGACTGAAAAGAAAGGACTAAAAACTACCAAACTAAGGAGGTTCATAAAAGTAGTTGGTAAACAAGTTAAAAAAATAAATGATTGACATAGACACCAATTTGGGCCTGGATTTTGCTTTAAGTTAATATCTTTCCTTCTTGTGCATTTACTGGCTTTTTACTATATTGGGTATATATCTTTATATACACACACACACATACATCTATCTCTTAGAAAAACAATCTTTCTTTACTAGGAAATAATAATCATGGACTTCAGGAATCAGTTTTTCTGGAAACTTGTTTTCCCCAGCATGTTTATTCTCTTTTTGAATCATGGATACTTTTAATTCCATTAATCTTAAAGCTGGACAATTTAGTCAGCTCCCTTTCCAATTCTCTTTCTCCTCTCCCAACCAGTGACTGAGAAGCTCTCTCAATGATAGCTCTTATTTATATTGATCAAAACCTTTCTTCTTAGTTGTCTTAACTCTCTCTGACTCACACAGGCCCTTATTATTCCTGATCTGAACTATTGCAACAGCATTTTAATTCTGTGTTCCCTCATTCCATTCCACCTATACATTTGCTCCAAAGTCATGTTGTTACAATACAGATCTCAACAGGTTAAGCACTTGCTCTAATACTTTAATTCTCCTTGACTCCTTTAGTCAGAAGTCCAAAGTGTAGTCACTATTTTACATACAATATATTATTTTATATTGCCAAGGCTTTTGCAGGCTATTTCCTGGTTCTATTCTGTCAAGTTACCAAATTTCTTTCTGTTCTACACTCTCAACATTTTTTCCAGGGAAATGCCTATTCATCATCAGTGAAGCAGCCTAAAATTTACCTTTTGACTGAAACTGTACAAGGTATCATAAGTTCATCACTTCCTATTTCTATACATATACAAAAATAATACAATATAGTGTCTTCCCACGAAGGTATTGTATTAATTCATCAAGGAAAAGGACAATACTTTATTCATGGCACAATGCCAAAGATAGTTTACTGACTGCATGAAATTATTTGGAGTTGGGTATAAATGTAGAAAATGCATGGGATTTTCTACTGTAAATGTATTCTAGCACTGTAGAAAAATTTTAGGAGCTAACGAATAACACAGTGGACACCAACTTTATCAGACAGTCATAGGTTTTATATATGGATCTATCTCTAACTTTATGATCTTGGTCAAAATACTTAGAGAAGGTTCATTTCCTAATCAGTAAAATAAGGGTAATAGTATGTACAAATTATGGTTTCAGAAATATTTGTTACTTGCTTAATGGATACTAGCAAGTATTATCAACTGGATTTCAAAAACTTCTAATTTATATCCATTTGAGTACCTTGATACAAACTCTTCCACCAAAAACTGTATTGAAGATCACTCTAGGAGAAGTTTATCTGTAACGTACAAGATAATTTTTGTTCATTCATTTTATTAGGTGCTTCACTTTATATTTAGAAGTTTATAAATGCCAACTAGATTTAGAGTTTGGATCTCTGTCAACTGCTGAGATATGAAGATAGAGACTTCTTATAAAGAGTGCAAATTTTTAAATTTTAGTCTCATATAGAAGAATCATCTTTAAAACTCTCCAACTTTGGACTTAGATCATATAGATGCTTTTTAACATTAATTTGAGTAGTTATATATTGATTATTTCTGCATCCTAATGACACAGAGAACCTAAAAGAACAATTATACCTCATACACACTAAGCCAGTCTCCTAATTCATGGGTAGGAAAAGGAATGACAGATAAAGTTCTAATAAAAATTTCCTGGTATACATATAAATTTACTGGTATACCTAAATGAAGTTAAATTTATTTCTTAACTTTTTGTTGGCTGCCAATATTTTTCTATTATTCCCCAATTATTTTTGTTTAAAGACTCTGCTTGATGGTATTTCTCTTTTAGTATAGTCTCATGATTATTCTTATTTATAATTGTAACTATTAATTATTCTTCAAATCTGTAAGACTTTTGTACATTTCACTACTACTACAATAGTATAATAGTTGTAAAGTATGATAGCATGTCTCAGTTCAGTTATTTGAAGAAAGGTCACAAAACTTTGCACAAAAAAATTACAATTAATGAAATGATATTTCAAGAAATAGAAATTTTATTGTGCTTCTACTTTTAATTTCTCAAAAATTTAATTTGAAATATAAATTGAAATAACTTTTAAATACAATCTGAATATAATGAATATAACTCATAATTAAAGTGAAATATTTGTAGATGATATGTACCAAATGGAAAACAAAACCATTTGTTGATTCCATACAATTAAAGCCCTCTCATGGAATATAAAACTCCAATTAATTAAGTGTGTCCTTTTCAATACCAAAAATAATTGATAAGGCTTTTCTGTATTTGTCTTTATTTCATTCCTAAAATATTTGCTGTGGCTTTGTATGGAAATAACCTGACCCAGGAAAACTATAAATTTTTTGTGTGACTATAATTAATTATTCTCTTCAGTCTACAAATAAAAATAATAAGAAATGGAGAAAGGGCAATATTCCTAGATGATTTGGGAAAAAAAACATTATAATAAGCAGCTAAACTCAGTATTATACTAATTCTCCAGCTATAGTCTTTTTCCTTAAGAGTAACACAAATATTTATTTTAAAAAGCATACATTTTATGTGTATTATCTTTTAGTTTATATTACTTGAAATCCCCACATGGTTTTCAGTGATTACTAATCTGTGGATAAATCTAAATGTTTATTTAGAATATAAAATGTAATTTAAATATTGTTCCATTCTATTTTCTTCCTTAGTAGACTATCACAGCATCTAGGTTTTCATCATTAGTAGTGTACTTTTTTTCTTCTTCAAAATTTAAACTTTTAATTGTAAGCAGTTGAGCAAGCTAAGAAATACAGAGGCTGTCTTCTTAAAAGGGGTTTATGTCTGCAGTCTGTTATAAAAAATAAATGATCTTTATTTCAATATAGATTAACTGCATTGCCCCTAGCCCAAATGATATTTTCTCTTAAGGATAAGAGATTAGTGAGCCCATGTTTCATTTTATTAGCTAAGTGAAAATATTTGGTGAAAACTTAGGGTTAGCATCTAAGAACTCACAGAGAACTACTCTAACTTGAAAAGGATATTAAAAATTCTATAATTAAAGATACCTCTCTCAAAAATTCAAACCTGTTGCCATATCTGCCCATCACATTTATAAATTATTAGACACACAGACACACATGTACTTGATGGTCAGACAGCATGCTCCAGTGCAGTATAATACACACTTATTATTTCTTCTCTGTCTTGTTTTCATTCTTTGTGCTCTTTCCTTTCTAGTTATTAAGTTATTCTGACTATAATCTCTATTTATGCATACAAATATGTGTGTGCCTGAAAGAGATGACTGCTGGAAAAATATGACTCTAATATAATTAATAATAAGTGAGTATAAAGACTCAGACTCTTCTTAAAGTGATGTCTATTACAATAAAATTCTATATAAAAGAAAATAATATAAATATAATAAACTTGCTATTAGGCTAAAAGAACACCTTGAATCAAGAAAGGGGGTATCGTGATGTAGGAATAATAGCCTCAAGTATACATACCATGGAGCTACTGACATGGTAAGTATAAAGATAAATATTTGGAAGTAACATTAGGGATTTCTGAATGTAAACTAAAGAGAAGCTCTTTCTGAGAGGGAATGAGAATCACTGAAGATGAATGAATATAAAATAGGTATGACCAGATTTGTGATTCAGGAAGATTTATATCTTTCATACACACATAAAGGGTTTAAGTAGAACTTACAGGTAGGAGACTGCATTGTTTTCATTCAGCTTCAGTGTTTATGAAGAAAAATATACCAATGAATTGAGTTCAGTTCGATATGTAATTTCACACATATGAAATAGAGACATATTTTTCATTCTTGAATTCAAATATCATTCTCAAAATTTCCTTTGACATGTGTATATGAAGAAAGTTAGAATAGTGGATTCTAAAAGAAATTCTTAGTTAATAAAATTTAACTTACTCATCTATGAATGTTTACCTAATGCTTCATTAGAAGAGTTGTATAGATATAAACATAAAAGTAAGCTAGATTAGTTATTCTATTCAAAGGGAGGATATTGGAATCAGGTTATGGTTGAGTATAGAACTACATTTTGCTACTGAGGGTCAAAGTTAATAAATGATTATAGTTCTAGGTATAAAAGGAAAGTCTAGAGAATAAAGTTGACTGACATCAAAGTTCAACAATGGGCCGGAAGTTTTTGGGAGCTAGGCTGCATAAATCAGTAATAAGAAAAAAAAAGAGAAATTGTTAGCTGTTTAAACAAAGAAAGCGGAAGAAAGGATCCAGAATCAAGTGAAAAACAAGGTGCATTTCCCTCTAATTATTGCTTAAGTAATAATGGTCAGTAATTTTAATGGTTTTTGAACCCAAGAAAGAGGAAAACATTTTAAAAACCATTGATTTTTTAATAACATCTTTTGGTAACATAAGGAACTACATGGCAGGAAAAGTTTTGATCATAGTGTTCAACTCCAATCACAAGTCCACTGTCTTCCTCTGTGTGTGCTCTAGTAGCCCAGACCTAACTGGTATTGATGGAATCTAGAAGAGCAGCCTCCTCCTGGCACATTATCTTTTATTTCTTTTTATTGAAGTATCTTTTATATACAATCTTATATTGGTTTAAAATATACAAAACAGTGGTTCAGCAGTTACCCGTGCTATTAAATCCTCACCTACTCTGGAGCAGTTATTATCTGTCAACGTAGAAGTTTCAGAACCATTGACTGTATTCTTCATGCTGTACTACTATCCCCATGACCAACTTATGTTATGATTTAGAATTTTTGTGCCACTTTATCCCACTCACCCTCCCCAACCATCAACCCAAACCCTCCCCTATGGTAACCACTAGTCACATCTCAGTGTCAATGAGTCTACTGCTGTTTTGTTCATTCTGTTTTGCTTTGTTTTTTTATTCCACAAATAAGTGAAATCATATGGTATTTGTTTTTCTCTCCCTGGCTTATCATTGAGAGTAATACCCTCTAGATCCATCCATGTTGTTGCAAATGGCAGGATTTATTTTTTTTTAATGGGCAGAGTGCACCAATCATGATACCCCACAATCCCCTTCTCCCTTCCTCCCCACCTGCCTTCCCCCACCCCTCCCCTTTGGTAACCACTTGGAGTCTGGAATCCGCTAGTATTTTGTTCTTTCAGTTTTGCATCCTTGTTATACTCCACAACTGAAGGAAATCATTTGGTATTTGTCTTTCTCTGCCTGACTTATTTCACTGAGCATAATACCCTCTAGCTCCATCCATGTTGTTGCAAATGGTAGGATTTGTTTTCTTCTTATGACTGAATAATATTCCGTTGTGTACATGTACCACATCTTCTTTATCCATTCATCTACTGATGGACACTTAGGTTGCTTCCATTTCTTGGCTATTGTAAATAGTGCTGAGATAAACATAGTGGTCCGTATGTCTTTTTGAATCTGAGAAGTTGTTTCTTTGAGTAAATTCCTAGGAGTGGAATTCCCGGGTCAAATGGTATTTCTACTTTTAGTTTTTTGAGGAACCTCCATATTGCTTTCCACAATGGTTGAACTAGTTTGCATTCCCACCAGCAGTGTAGGAGGGTTCCCCTGTCTCCTCATCCTCACCAGCGTTTGTTGTTCCTACTCTTTTCTTTGTTGGCCATCCTAACTGGTGTGAGGTGATATCTCATTGTGGTTTTAATTAGCATTTCCCTGATAATCAGCAATGTGGATCATCTTTTCATATGCCTGTTGGCCATCTGAATTTCTTCTTGGGAGAAGTATCTGTTCATATCCTCTGCCTATTTTTTAATAGGATTATTTGCTTTTTGGGTGCTGAGGCATGTGAGTTCTTTATATATTTTGGATGTTCACCCCTTGTTGGATATGTCACTTACAAATATATTCTCCCATGCTGTAAGATGCCTTTTTGTTCTACTCATGATGTCCTTTCCTATACAGAAGTGCACGTAGTATGTGTGTGGGGTCACAGGGAAGACAGTGTAGCTCAGATAAGACAAATAGGGACTCTGGCATCTTACTACACGGATGGACAATGACTGCAATGGGGTATGGGGGGGACTCGATAATAAGGGTGAATGTAGTAACCACATTGTTTTTCTTGTGAAACCTTCATAAGAGTGTATATCAATGATACCTTAATAAAAAAAAAAAGGGAAAAGAAAAGAAAAAAAATGAGCAGAGGACCTGAACAGACGTTTCTCCAAAGAACAAATATGGATGTCCAACAGGCTCATGAAAAGTTGCTCCCTCTCTTTGATCATCAGGGAAATGCAAATCAAAGCCACAATGACATATCACCTGACACATTACCTTTAATTATGTATTTCTATCCCCTCATTCTAAGGGCTCTTGAAATTTGATTTTCGGTATGTCTTAATTTCTTTAGATCTCTCAAACAGAATTTATTCACTCCATACAGCCATTAATGATACTGAGTAATTATAAAGCATTATAGGAGTAATGCTGTAATAAACTGTGATTCAGAGCTTCTTATACAAATAAAACATCTTCATTGCACTTTAAAAAAATAGAATATCTCACAATTTTGTTAATTTATTAAGAGACTTTATAGATTTTTGAAAACTTACCTCTGAGTTTGAAGGAATAATTAACTGTGGAAAGTTTACAATGAACTATGCATATATTAAGTGCCACTGATAAAGATGACTTATAAAGAAGGATCAAAACACAAACTAAACCTGAGTAAAACAAACAAAACCTACTTATTTCATATTCAGAAACAGTCAGTGCCCAAGAATGGAGGAAAAATTGGTTACTCTTTCAAATAATTTTCCATAAAAGCTAAGGAATATAAGTAGTAATTCCATAATTCCATAATCCTGTGAGTACTAATCTAAAGAACAAATGATAAAGTCATGTATATACACTGGGAAGCATCTGAGTCATAGTGATAAATAAACAAATAAAAGCTTTTCACTTAAAGAACCAGTCAATAAAAAAGCGAAAATAAAAACTAATATGCCTTTTTTAGCATGGAATTTTTAAAAAAGATTGATATAGAAACAACCAAGGCAGCCATAGACTCAGAAAAGTCACCATCTTTTTCATCATAAGCCAACTATATATCATATGTTCTAGTGCATTAGATAAGTAATGGTTAAATCTGGCTGCATATTAGAAACTCCTAGATTTTTTTAAACATCCAAGCCCATGCCTCAGCCATGGAGAGACTGATATAATTGTTTTGGAATGGGGCTCAGAGATTGGCAATTGTGTAATGACACCATAATTCTAATGTGCAGAAAGGGTTGGGAATCATTGCATTAGATGGAGGTAATGGTGATGTTGGATTATTCTATGTTGCATAATGAGTAAGGATTTACTTGTGTTATCTCATTTAATCCTTCCAGCAATCCTACACTGCAGAAATTATTCCTCTCATTTTGCTGATGGAATAAGCAGAAAAATTAAATAACTTGCCAAAAACAACACAACTTAGAAATGTTGAAGCAAAAACTCAAACTAAGGCTGTGTAAATTCAAAACCTGCACTGCTAAGCATCTTTGCTAATTAATTTCTACATCAAGATTGCAGTAATAGAAGCATCCTTGTTTTTTTTTCCTCTCCCTTCTAGCCCATAGGTGGCATATGTCATGATTCCAGGGGATTACCACACCTATTCAGAATTAGGTAAAATTTGAAAAACCTAAAGGAGAACATAAAAATGTTTGCCTCTGTGAGCATCTAATGAAAAGACACATTTTGTGAGTTGCAGAAGGTATTTAATATTTTTTAATTACTAAAAGCATATAAATATTGGAAGTTTTGCTTTAAAAGTTAGGTTACATGTTTCTCTATAAAAGTTATAAAATCTGTATGATTCTGGACCTAAACAAATGAAGAAGTTCTTGTGCTCTAAGTGGGTTGTGCTTTATCTTATATGCCATAGTTCTTATGGATGCCTATTGTCTCATATGCTACTGCTTCTCAAAGATTAATAATATTCATATAATTAACCTGAGGATCTTATCAAAATGTATAGTTTTATTTAGTGTGACTGGACTGGGGGTGGAGATTTACCATTTCCAGCAAGTTTTTGCATTATGCTGATGCTTTCAGTCCTCTGACCAC